>WEDG01008382.1:0-77946 GCA_017591395.1 Schistocephalus solidus
AATCTTTCAAATCAAACTCACGCAACCGAACAAACCGGAGATATGGGCTTTCAGCCACCGTAGCAGCGGCATGCAGCAGCAGCAGCCAGCAGTAGCAGAAGTCGCATTAGCAGCACAAGCAGCATTAGCATTAGCAGCAGCAGCAGCAGCAGCAGCTACAGCGGTGGCAGTAGTGGCGGTAGCAGCAGTAGCAGCAGCAGCAGCAGCAGCAGGCCAGCAGTAGCAGCAGCATTAGCAGCAGCAGCATTAGCAGTAGCAGCAGCAGCAGCAGTGCAGCAGCAGCATTAGTAGCAGCAGTAGCAGCAGCAGTAGCAGTAGCAGCAGATAGCAGTAGCAGTAGCATGCATACAGCGCAGTGCAAAGTCGCAGTAGCAGCAGCATTAGTAGCAGTAGCAGCGCAGTAGCAGTAGCAGTAGCAGTAGCAGTAGTAGTAGCAGTAGCAGACCATAGCGGCCGCTACTACCAGTAGTAGCAGCAGTAGTAGCAGTTACTGCTTTATCCGGGCAAGACAAAAATATCGATATTTAGGCAGAACGCAGCAGCCGCATAAGAAGCGCATAAGCAGCAGTAGTAAAGTAGTAGCAGTAGCAGCAGTAGTAGTAGTAGTAGTAGTAGTAGTAGTAGTAGTAGTAGTAGTAGTAGTAGTAGTAGTAGTAGTAGTAGTAGTAGTAGTAGTAGTAGTAGTAGTAGTAGTAGTAGTAGTAGTAGTAGTAGTAGTAGTAGTAGTAGTAGTAGTAGTGCAGACTATGCGGCTGCTGGCGGGGTTTGAGAATCAGCCCCAAGGCAGAACGGGTCGAGGGATCTCTATTAACGATCTAGGAGCGTTCATCAACGAATAACTATCACCATGTCAGAAGGAAGATTAACTTCTTTACTGTAGTCAGGGTAACGCCTGCGTATATAATCATGTCAGCCTAAAATTGAAATCTTGGAAGTTTGCTTAATGATGGATTAAAGGAATCTTTCGTTGAGTTGATAATCCGGCTGTTATGTTCTCTTAATGGGAACGCATTGTCAGCGGCTTTCAATCAGCCACCCATTACCGTTCTCGAAGATCGCAAGTTGTTGCCTATGCAGGCATTCCTTTAGCTTACCTAGCAACTGGTCCCATTCGGAGTCCAGTTACACTTTCTTATTTATAACTTGAATATTGTAGCTTGGGGGAGAGAGAGGGAGGGAGTGTGTTGGGTAATGTGTAAGCTTTTCTTACTGCAAACCAATTTTCACGCAAGTACTATCCGACTCGACAGCGATTAATTGCCCTTACCGATTACGTCATAGGCTTAGTTACGTTTATGCGTTTCGTTGCTGAACCAAATTATGGAAATCAAAGCGCAGACAACCAGAATATGATATCAACCAGTGGCTTTTTGCATTTGCATCGTTTTCCAATAATCATCATTATCAGGACTCCTCGAGGCTTTGGATTCCTCACTCTCAGCTTACCTACAACTCGAGATTACAAAACGATGCATTGTGGAGTGGGCCTTTCAAAATGTGTAAAATACGTATTTTTCATGCCTATGTGGTAGGCGGAAACTAAACCTGCTGCTTACTATATCCGTGCACTAACTCAAAGCTGAATATTGTGGTACCATGTACTTCTTGATATCTTATCTGTCATTATTTTGTCACATTCCGGTCATTCATTTATAAATAAATAAATGCTCATTTCTTCCGTGAAAGCTCTCAACTTCGGAATTTATTCAGACTTTTTATGAAAACCCCTTATTTCTTTGTCCGACTAAGTATTTTGGACTAGGATTAGAAAAATAGATCTACATTGATTATTAGATTTTCTATTTTGGCTCTTCTCAATGGATAAGCTAATAAAAATTAAAAAATGCTTTTTAAGGATATAGTATGTTTGCCTGTAAAATCACGGGGGTTGCAAAGATTCACATTTTAATTTCTCAAATATGAGGAAATTTTTCTCAATCCGACATAAATATTTAACGTTCGTAAAGCATTCATACCATTACCGAGTTAGTTACTCTTATGCCTATTCTCGCCATTTTGCTAATATAATCATAAGGTTTTGCTCTTATTTCTATTTTTACATTCGATTTGCACAAAATTTTTTTATTTATTAATTATTTATTTTAAGGCGACCACCTCCTGCAGCCCATGAGAATGCATGCTTTTTAAATCGCGAAGAAAGAGACAATGTGACTGGAACAAGAGCTTCCTTAGCCTAACTTTTTCGGATTCCCACCCCAATCCATCAGCAGAGACAGATTCCTTTAACTTTGAGATTAAACGCGTGAATAAACAGGGAATAATTTAACTAAACTTTATGACACAATAAAGAATAGCAGATTGCACTACGGCACTCACCAGGGATTCAATTACGTCTAAGGTATATCCTCTTGAAATATTTACAATGATCTATACTTTTCATCGGAAAATGCTTGCGAAATCGAAAGTCTTTTTTTCTAAAAGACCGGAGTAAAGGAAAATAAATGTATATGGTCTTTAAGCAACTGGGATGGCATTTCCTCCCATTTGGATAAGCTTCCTGGAGGTCATTACGTTTGTCATAGTACTTGCAGGCCATTTGTTTACTGATCTTCAACGTTCTGACATTTTGTGCGTGCCAATCTGCCTTTTACCCATTTCCATCATGTCGCGAACAAAAATAGAAATATCCTTAGCATAAATGATGTAAACTTTTTGTGTTATAAGAGAGAATATGCATCCAGCTGCCTTAGACGCACGCAGTCCATGATTCGTTATTTTGGGGTTGAGTATGTTGAGTAACACACTGATTTACATTCGATAACTTACGTCTATCTTAACCATTCACCTATGGAAAAACAAGGGATTGGAGGAAATGTGTTGCTCAAACTTTTAGGCAATAATATCAAGTTTTTGGAAAAATCCGAAAGGTTGTTTTCGAATTTGTCAAGTATTTTTTAACGTATATAGGAATCTCCTTCAGAAAATTTTCTACGGCAGAAAGTAATCGCCACACTTTCACCATGTGAATAATAAATAAGTGACAATTAATGCGTTCGAAATAGTATACCAGGTTTCACATTCAGTTAGGTTGTTTAACTGGTACAAATGCTCAGTATACAAAATTTTGGGTTAACTTTCAGACTCATGTAATAAAGTGAATTTATTTTCTCTATCCCTCAATTTCCAGGAAAAGTTAGCGTTGTGAGAGGATTTTGCAGCGAGCCAGAAATGGTTAGCCCTGCACAGATCTGCCAATCAATCCTCTTCACCCCAACTTTGAGGCTGCAAACTGCTAACCTGAAGAACCTGTAACCTAGAGGGTAACTTTAAAGATGCTGGGAGCGAAATCGCGCAAAATTCAAACGTTCAATCAGACACGAATTCCAGCTGAAAATTTGATTTCATATTTGATTATATGACCATAACAACCACATATATGTAGGGTTCAAGAAGTGTGTGCTCAAAGCCCTACAACCTTCAGGTCAAATCCCGATTTTTAGGAAAATACGGAAGACGCCCGAATGAGGGATTAATTGAGCACAGAACCCTGAATTGCTGTCCCCTGCTGTTGTTCCATTTAGTGTTGACTACGTCCATTCATTCTGGGGAGATAATAAGGCAGTGGTTGAGCTGCCTACATAGGTCTGTGGAGCAAGTCAAGCGTCTTCCAATGTGTGGGTGTGTGTGTTGCATTACCCGAGGGTTGTGGTGCCTAGTGGCCTATGTTGTATCGGCCGAGAAGGACGTGCTCAAGAGGCGCTTGGGCCTCCACGACTATAAGGACGCCTGTGCGTGTGCGAGTGGAAGTCAGTTACGTGTCTGCAGGTCAGTGAGTCGGAAACTCGTGGCGACGTTGCGTGAACTTGAGGCAGTGAGGCTTGAACAAGGACGCCGGACCTAGCAATGCTATTGGTAGGCCACATATACTCTGACACTTAACTTTACATGGGCCATGTCTGATTAAAATAAAAAGGTGCATCAGATCTATTAATGACGGTCCCAATGAAATATAATCATTAGACTTACCAATCGTTGTATTTTGTTGTTGTCGTGGTATCATTAGTAGCTAAACTAAAACTTTTAACACAGTAACCCAAAACTATTTACGGCTTTCGAATCCTCTGGTAATCCGCAATTTATTTATTTTATTTATCTAAGGCCCAAACAAAGCAAAGAGCTCCCATAACGCGGTCGGGAAGAGTTCTCCACCATATTTACTATAAGTGATCGAAAGCGCTAGGACAACATTTCAGTGGTTAGAGCGTTGTTCTAATAATAAAGACGCATATAGGTTCAAACTTCATGTGCTTCAAACCTTGAGCTAGGTATATTTGGCTGGTGGTGACTATAAAGTCAGAAAACAAGGCCTTCTTGTCTCCTTAGTCACTGTTGGTTTGGCCCTCTCCGCGCCTTTGCTATTTGAGACGTAAATGCTTTTATATATATATAAATCTGTCCTCTTAACAGCTGACGCCTGTACAGCTAAAGGTTGTGAGTCACGAGGCTTGCTTCAATACCACAGACGCCGATCCGATTAAGCTCGTAGCCACAGTCGAATCAATTCTCAAACAAACCGGGGAATCCGATGAAACAAAACACCGTGTTCGGCAACAGGTAACAGCCTTGGTTATGGCGCACAAACCACGTGTAATTATTACCAGAGCGGAGCTGGATGCTCTCAAAAGACTGAGATTTGACACGAGTATTCTGATTCTACCAGCAGACAAAGGACGTTCTACGGTGGTCTTGGATAAGACCGACTATAATCTGCTCGAGGATCGACAGGCATACCTTCGATACGATGGTGAACCGATGCAGAAGCTGATGACACAACTAGTCAAAACGCTTGTCGAGCTGCAGACAATCAAAGTAATAAGTAAGTCGGTAAGACTGGCTGTTAAACCATCTGATGCGGCCGCAGCAAGTTTCTACGGATTACCCAAACAACACAAGGCCGATACTCCTCTCTATCCAATTGTGTCATTGCGTGGCGCACCAACATTTAATCTGGCTAAATGGTTGTTCCGACACCTGAGGTTTCTCACCTCGGGCACAGCCACAACGGTCACTTCAGCTACTCAGTTCCTGGAACGGCTCCGGGGGATGCGACTGACCACAGACGAGGTCATGGTGCCATTTGATGTGACCTCTCTCTTCACTTCAATCCCGTAGGACTTAGCAGTCAAAACGGTAAGCGAATCGCTTGAGAGGCAGTACGATGACGTAGGCGAGTCGGTGAAGTGGGGACATCTTGTCCAACTCTTAAAAGTCTGTCGGAAGATGTACTTCACCTTCGAGGGGACCATGTACGAGCTGATCAGAGGGACGCCAATGGGATCGCCGCTTTCGGGTTTCATCGCTGAGGCAGTTCTCCAAAAGCTTGAAACTCTGGTTTTCGCAAACTACAGGCCAAAGTTTTGACTCGATACGTCGACGATACCTTCGTCATCATCAAACGAGAAATGATCGGAGAATTCCATAGCGTCCTGAATTCCGTCTTCCCGGACATCCAATTTACAATGGGGGCTGAAAGTAACAACCAGCTGCCATTCCTGGACATGAAGAAGAAGAAGAAGAAGAAGAAGAAGAAGAAGAAGAAGAAGAAGAAGAAGAAGAAGAAGAAGAAGAAGAAGAAGAAGAAGAAGAAGAAGAAGAAGAAGAAGAAGAAGAAGAAGAAGAAGAAGAAGAAGAAGAAGAAGAAGAAGAAGAAGAAGAAGAAGAAGAAGAAGGTTGTTCGTTCACCGGAATCGTGGCTTTATTTGTCTGATCTTTCGAACTCTTACTGGAGTCCATCGTCAGAGATAAAACAGCAACATAAACGAGTAACATCTATAGAGGGGGGAGGGGCAGGGGCCAAGCAGACACCAGCGATTCCAGTCCGGAGGTGAATACGCAGGGCCCTGTATGCCAGCGCCAGATCGATAAATCGATTGACCAAGTTCTCATCGGAGGCCCAGTCATCAATCAATTCTCGGCTTGTCTTGCATCTGGCGTGGGCGATGATCTTCGTGACTGTGAAGTTAAACTCGTGACCCGTTTCGTAGGTGTGGGCAACCACTTGCGATAAACTGTCACCCCGTCTCACAGCAAGCTTATGCTCGTGTATGCGCGATCCAAGCATACGTCCAGTCTGTCCTGTGTAGTTACAGGAGCAATTTTGGCATGGGATGCGAAACACTACTCCCGACTGCTCATTCGGATTTAATGTGTCCTTGATTCTCATGAACTTAATGCGCATGGTAGCTTTGGGTCGGTGTGCGATTCCGACACCTAGTTCCGCAGCAATGAGCTCGGTCACTTCTGACACGTCCTTGATGTATGGCATCGCATGCCATACCGTAGGGGTTGGTTCTGGTTGGGTCCTCCGGGGGCGAACACGTAGGCATCGGCTTATGAACGCCTTTGGATAGCCGATCCGCATAAACTGGTCGCAGAGGTAACAGGTCTCACGTGCTTTTTCCGCCTGGTTGCTGCAATGAGTCTGGGTGCGCTTGAATAGTGTTTTCACACAGCTTTGTTTGTGAGCCACGGGATGGTTGCTGTGAAAATTGAGAAGCTGTGTGGTGTTCGTCGCTTTGTTGTAGACAGCCATTTCTATTTCGCCGTTGGGACGTTGCCTGACGTGTAAATCAAGGAAGGGAAGCTGCTGCTCTTTTTCTTCTTCCCTCTTGAATTGTGTATCTGGGAAAATTGAGTTGAGGTGAGCATGGAAATGCTGCAGCATGTTCCTCTTCAGGATAACAAATGTGTCGTCTACGTAACGGTGCCAAAAGATAGACTGTTGTCGAGTGAAAGCGATCTTTTCCAGCTCTTGTAGGACCAATTCTGCCACTAAACCTAAGATTGGAGAGCCCATTGGTGTTCCCTTCAGCTGCTCATAGGTTTCTCCGGCAAAGGTGAAGGTGAAGGTAAGGTAAGCACCCGTTGTGCCACAAACGCAGCTGTGTTAGAACTCTCTACAAAAGGGTAGAAACACATTGCAGCGAGTTGGATGACAAAAGGGCAGAACTCCGTTACCCTCAGCGCCTTTTCATGGCCAACGCATACCCTCGTAACTTTATCGAGCGCAGCAGGCTGGTCAAACCAAGACAAAATCCCGTGACAGAATAGCCAAAAGTCTGGTGTGCACTGCCATACATTGATGGCGTCTCTGAGGCAGTTTCCCGGCTCCTCAGACAGCTGGGTATCGGAATCACCCATCGACCGGATTTAACCATTCGGAATATAGTTATGAGACCGAAAGCCCCCTTCTACGAGGTGAAATGTCAAACATCATCTACCGGATCCAATGTGACTCCTGTGAAGTTAACTACGTCGGAGAGACAGGGAAGCGGTTGCAGACCATTGTTACTGAACACGTGTGGGCAGTGAGGCGAATGGACCCATTTTCCCTGGTGGTGGAACACTGTGCAAACTCTGGGCACACGTTCGCCTTCCAGAACGCCAGAATCCTGGGTCGAGGAAATGACCGCATAACCAGGGAAACAATTGTAGCCTGGCACACGGAGACTACGTCGATCAACCATTGGGTCGCCCTTCCGCAGGCTACCAAGCCCTCTGGGCGCAGCTCATCGAACGTAAGAGCAAACACGGAATAAGGCCAAACATGAATCCAACCACGGGAGAACCTAGGACGGACATGCACGTAACCACGCCACCATTCGGGGCCGACGAAGGCGTAGTCATCAATACTGCTACATCAACCACTAATCCGACAGACGAGGAGACAAGCAGTCAGAAGGACATAAACTGAACTATCAACCCAGGGCGCCAAATGAGGTCAATGCGGGATAGGGCTGCCAACTGTCAAACGCCGCCCCTCGACGAGTGACATGCCAATTGACAGCACTTATCCTCCTCCCCCCTCCTACGCCCAGGTGACTACAGAGATGCTTGAGAGAGAGAGAGAGAGTTACGCTTTATTTTGAAATTAAAATTCCAAAACTTTCAGCAAAAAATGTCCTCCATTCACCGTGAATAAGGTTGGAAACACAAGCCACACAAAACCGGAAGATCACAAACAAATGGTCAAAGAATGCACATATTAACCTCAGGAAGAATTATTCTTGAATGCGTCTCAAAATATCGACCAAATTGGACTTCTTTCGAAACTGTGCCAGCGTCGTGCGCCGATAACCTCATTTTTGTTGTTCAAAAAACAAATAAGGTTAAGAATTGGTATAAAATGGGTCAAATAGGCTAACCGACATAGAAATAAGAAATTTCACATGCGAATGGAGAGCGGAAAATATGGCGGCTCAATTTCAAAAGCCCGCCAAGCCCACTTCATGTGTGTATGCCGGCGATGAACACCAAAGCCAATTATGGACCTTCTCTACCCCGTCCTCCCTACAGTGTACACTGCTAAGGTAAACCCGTATAATCAACCCTGTGTTACAAAAATGGCTGTCACCTCCTATAAATACTGTGAGACGTGGTACGATATTAACCTCAGACGATGGAAGCTTGTATGCTTTTGAAACGTCAGGACAATACATCTATATATATATATATATATATATATATATATATATATATATATATATATATATATATATATATATATATTGATGGGGAACAAAGTTTACATCCGTAAAAATTAAGCTACGTTCATTTATTTTGCTCACTCAAACGAAGTCTAATTTGGCTTAAGGGTTTTCTATCGAGATTCTGTGACACACCTATTCTGCATAGAGCACTTAACCTAAGGATAGATTGATAAACTAATCAGTAAATTTTTACAATCCTGCCGACCGCGAAAGTCCTCAATACTCGTGTTTCCTATTGTCTGTATTTTCCACCGGGATGCTTTTTAAATTCTTAGACTACAAATTGTGGCAGGAAGCGAATATTATGCTTTTAGTACATAACAGCATAAACTTGGATCTAGTTGAGCGTTGCTCTTCCACAAATTCAAGCAGTTTGCGCACAAATGAGTAACCTGTGTGTTGTAAATTCATCAATGATTGTGTTTCACGGTATTCAAATATTTTTTAGATGGTAGCTAAACAACATCCAAAGGACGATAAATAAAGGTTGAATTTTTTCAGCGTTTTGAACTTTGTCATTGATCCATTTTATGCACTAAGGCTTATCAACAAGAAGTAAAACATCACTAGTATATATTATAAAATACGCTGAATATAGTTGCTAGTCTATCTGGTCCACCCAGCTTGTGCAGCCGTCCTTCAAGTTGGTAACCAGTGATAGCGCTTAGCTTATGCTGCTGAAAACCTATCTTACATTATGGAGCAATTGTGTGTACTTAGTGTAGACTTTATTAATGTAGAACTCTGAGTCTGTTTACTGTAGCAGTATGCAGTGAGTAGACTCCCACTTTTGATTTCAGTTTCATTTTGTTTCATTCTCAACGAACTTGACCTCCAGTGGGGGTTCAAAGAACATTGTTCATAACCCTAAAATATATGGATTAAACTAAAGTTACCTCGTTGTTCGTCAGAAAACTACTTGTGGTATCTCTGACATTTAAAATACAAAAGTTTCTAAGTATTATTTCCTAGAAAAACATTGTCATATAAAATCAAAATCTCGATTTCATATTCTGCCTAGTCTTAAAAATTCAGCCAAAAACTCGTTTTCAGCCTTTTGTATTAGACTCCACAATCCTCCAGTCTAAAATTTTTCATAATTATTTATTATCCAATGAAGTTACTCAACTCGATATTCCAGCAGTGATTCCATCGTTTGAAAGCAAGTTACTTCGGATTGTTTTTTTTTCCTTTCAAGTATACACACAAAGTTACTACGTATAGACTGATTCGTGGGAGCTCCGACTCAAACAACACCAACAACATTGCGTGCAGTCCACGAGGCCCGGCTATTCCGGCTGTTGTGTAATGTGCACGCTCGTCATTGCCGGGTAACGCATGTGCTTTCCGCCGTGCATGCTGTACGGCAGTCCTGTCTGAAAGTGATAGCTACATTTTCTTGAGGGTCTACCAGTAGGGGTCAGCAGCAGTAGACCAGCGCGGCTCCGCGTCCTGCTTCCCTTTTTCTCGCTCACGCGCGTGCTCTTCAGGCGCATTTGGCTGCAACTACGAGTGGGTAGAAACACTGGAAAACTCTCCACCATCATCTCTAAAGCCATATACCGCATTCATGCTTAAATTTCTCTGTTTAGGTGGGGCCGGTAGGGGGGGGAGCAAAGCAGTCTGCGTGGGTAGCTACTGAGCGGCCCGATATCCATCATTTTGGGGAACACAGGCCACCAGCATCGAAACAACTGTTTTCGGGTACCACAGGACTATTGAGCAAGACAACGTTAATTAAGGCTTTTTTATTTTTAGGGGATTTTGAACAGTTGTTGATTTTAGCCATCTGGGCTAAAAAGACACATAGTTTTTTTGTTCGACGGACTCCATCAGAACCTTGCAGAGGTCTGCGCAGACGTGCCCTGACTGTTTTTCCGCATCAGAAGGCTCGCTACTAACAACAAACGGCCCTAAAATGGAAAGTTAAGGAAGCTAGACAGAGTGTTAATATATGCGTGTTGTTTATGAGAGTGCAAAGAATTTTTTGGGATATGTAGGATTTGCATCAATTTTATTATTTCAACTAGCAAAAATCTTTTTTCCAAGGAGGTAGTTGGTATGACCAATAAAGCTTTTGTACTTAGTTTGCCCAAAATAAAGACTTGCATATTTAAATTATTTATTGTAAAAGCCATTCGCTGGTCTCTACCGATCGCACAAATATTGTAAATGGTTGTGCTTTTCTCGGTTCTCCAGCCTTGATATCTTATATTCAGTCTAATATTTGCGCAGTACCAGTTATCGTCTGGGTGCACGTTCCGTATGCAGTCAGACATGGCATCAGATGTTAATAGCGAATACTTTTAACACTGTGCCTTCGTGATTTTCCATTACAATGTATTTCTCAATTTCAAATAATAATTTTCTGGCCAAATATTGGGGCAAATTAAGGGTTAAACAATACAATATACCGAGCTCCGTGATTTCTTGCCACTGGAGCAGCGAAAGAAACAAAGAAAATGGGAACAGTACTAAAAATGCTGACGATAAAAATGAGAATTAAAATTGCGTTGACAAGCGATTCATATGGAGATGGTAGGAAGGGCGCCGTTTCATTACATTTGAAACGGGACATCTCTTAAGATAATAATGTCGTTAAATAGACCTAAATAAACAGGGTAACGGGAAAATAAGTATTTACCAGCTGTTTCTTACATTTCGTAAATATAAGTCTCATTATTTTCACAGAAACGGGAACCAGAATAAGAAAAAAATACCATTTATGCTTTGAAGACCTTTTTACCTCAACGAGCGTTTTTAAAAGTAAGATAGCAGTAAATTAGTCAAACAATTATTCTCCAGTCAATCTATCGGGTAAAACTAAGCTTTTAAAAATATCTAAGGCCCGCTGTAATTTTACATGGGCATTGAAAATGCTGTTCCGACTACCGAATAATGAGTTCAAAAGATGAGCCCTCACAGCAACTAGGTACAATCGATTTAAATAATTTGCCCAAAATGTACCTACCAATGATTATCGGTCCTAGATATTCATCTGAAGTTCGTTCTTAATGTTCTCCCTCTAGTACACCTGCTTTATATTTATGGAACTATAAGATTTTTTTCAATAACTTTACTGGTTTAGAAAGTAATTTGTTGGCCATTCGATTGAAAAAATGATGCCCGTTTGATCGACTTTCTAATTGTCGTGCCCGCAAACAATCCCATGTGAGCTTGCTTCCATAGCGGATGACATCAAAGGGTTGGCTAAGCGACTGCGCGAAATAATTATTTAATCAAGCGGGTCCGCGCGATCTTTTCAGTAGCCCAGGCACCAGCCATGGCGTTCACTAAATATGCTCCTGTCAAACTAATGTCACGATCCAAGACTATAGTCAGTAGGTTCGGAACTTGTATGACATTTCCACTTAATGACTGTAATTATCACAGCACACTGCGGTTTGCGCTGCAGTTCTGTCTAACAGCAACTCTCAGATGCCACTGTTTCCCTCAAAAACTGTAGAAGGAATATTTTCCCATCCATTGTCTATGGAAGAATAATAATAGGAACAATGTAAAAAATCGCCACTCAAAAGGAGATATAATGTATCTGAATTTTATTTAACGCATAGCAATAATTAATGACAAGTGCACAGATTTCCGATAATGCGAGCTGGTTTTTCTATTGCTTGAGCTGACAGATAAGCACTTCAATAGCCTTGCACAGGCAAATGATCTAAAGAATAGACGGACGTTAAACTGGTTTAAATCGTCAGAATTAACTTCCGATGGATAAAGAAAGCTCAGATTAATAAATAAATTGTTCCGTTGCTCGAGCAGTGGGATTTATAGACTGAAAACTTCCCCTTCTCAACCTTAAGCTCTCCCATTAATGAATGCGGTATTTGAGGGCTAGTGGCTGCCATGTCGTTTTGAACTGCCTAGTACTAAGGTTAAAATATGCAGGTGAAATATCAGTTAAAAGTCAGAGTTAAGACCAACCGATCGAGAAGACTAAATAATTTAACTTTGAGGAATGGCTCTAACTTATCAGAAGTAAACATGTTGGAGGTTTATCAACATCGAAAGTTTGCTCAATATTACTTTCTTGCTTGAGTTTAAGATATTTTAATTCATGTTTTATTTAATTTTGTTCTCATAATGGAATTATTCGGGTTTATTGATTTTATACTGTTGTGCTTTGGCCCCATAAAGGTCTAAAATCAAAAAGGCAGGGCTCTCAACAATATTTATTTCTTTGGCAAAAAAGACGGTCGTTAGGCATTATTTGGTGACTCTTCCGCTTCCTGTATCAACTGGACACTTTTGAGAACAAATCTGATGACGGAAACTCCGGCGTATTCTAAAACATAATGAAGTGTGTGCAAAACATTAGGATATACACATCATAGTGAAACGTAGGACAAACAAGTGAACATCAAATTTGTTCAGATTAAGCATTGCTGATATGTATTCCATCTAATTTCTTGAGGCTAAGGATATAAAATTCGTAAGGCAAGAGTTCAGCACTTCAAAACTTTGAGAACTTTAATCCGAGCAAGTGCGTTTACCTACATTATTATAAGATGCTGAAACAGAATAAACGAAAATTATTAAATATTTTAAATGAAAACCCCATGTCTGATTGTCCTGTGGACAGTCAACCACCAACATTAGTGGCTGAATATGAAGGCACCTGGCCCACAAACCAACAGTTTGCCGAAGAAAAATGCATCGAAGCATAATGCAGACAGGACTGAGGGCAGGATTTAGATGTATTCAGCTGCATTTTGTTGTGCAATGAATAAACGAATGCCATCAGAGCATCAATGTCGTCCTCATCTCCAAAGGTAATGCTATTGTATATCTGTAAACAGTCAATCCGATTTGATAAATTTTCATCGATAAACTTGTATGTTTACAGACTTCTTTAACGTCTGGAGGGTGTGGATCATGGTTTATAACAAACTCTCGCAAAGATGTATGCTGACTGCCCACCGAGCATAAATAAATAAATAAATTCATAAATAAATAAATAAATAAATAAATTCATAAATATTTTTACAACCACTGGGAATGCACTGTTTCAGATTTTGAAGTATATACAAAAGTAACAAACATTTGTAGTACTTATTGCACTCATCTTAAAATTAACATATTTTATTCTACGTCTTCTTCTACTTATTTTTTGTGTAACGTATTTCAAAGACCTGTCTAATCCCCATGAGATTGTTTTTTCCAAAGTACTCTCCACTGAGTGCATTTCTTACAGCAGTAAGCCACGTTAGAAAACATAAAGATTGAAATATTCAGTACTATATAATGGATTCGAGAAGCAAACATGAAAAGAAAAACATCAACATTTTTAAAATTTTTAAGGCAACATTTTATATCTAATTCCTTAGTTAATAGCATCAAGAAATGAAATTCAGTGACGTTTAAAATTTGAATTATTGTCAATTGATCGTTGATTTTATACTCTGTTCCGTAAACAATGGATAGCAATGACGACGGAGAAGGGTTTGAAATTAACACAGCGCTGAATTTATATGTTAAAAAAGCAAAACTGCAGGAAATTGATAATAAACAATAAACAATAAGGTCAATATATCGCTGGTGAAAGACTGCTGCAATGTCATATCCAATATATTTTCGATATTTCAACTTAAACACAACTGGGGCTGAAAGTGTGCGGCTCACCAATCTGCTTAAGGAACATGTATGTTCCGTTGTGTCCTGGAGCTCAAATTAGAGCCATCGTGGGCGGTCGCAGGTATGGTTATTGGAAACGCAGTGATTTGCAGTTCTCAGCACAGATGAACATTGAACAGTTTGGTTCAACTATGCAGAAATTTGTTTTTTGTCTGCCCATTTGGTGTCCTTTTGATCTCCTTATCAATGACATTTGAAATGAGCACGAAAACGCACGAAAAGGTAGTTAAATATACTGTGTAGGGTATAATTAGGGTTGAGCAAATCCCATTGCAAAGTTTTTTTAACAAGACAATTTCTGACAATTTACGAACTTTACAGAAAACTCGAGCATTTAAAACCAACGAACTGGCCGTTCAGGCGTCAGTAGGCCGCAGTTGATGGGTAACTGGCTTCCACTTTCCGCGTGAACCTAAAAGTCGTGACTAGCAACAAAATGCTTGAATAGAAGATTTATTCCGATAATCCCTTGAGAGAATGGAGCACTCCTGAGAACATAAATACTTTTATGTTGCAATACCTTACTTCATCTTGATGATCCGTTGAAATTATTCGCCACAAACATAACAGAGCTGTGACCTTATGACTTTAAGAACGTGCTACTAATCCTTTTTATGGTACAGGCATATTACGGTATATTAATGAAGTTGTGGATGTACCTTGTGTCCTTATTTGCACTTGACATAAAGCATTTACTTTAAGCATAGCTCTTGATTTCGGAGTCTGATTAAAATAAACGATATCAACGTTTCACAAAACAATACTAGCTTACGTCCAATAAGCATAGAAAAACTTAAGAATATTCAAAATGAAGATACTTTCAGAAACATTGAATTCTTAATTTATAATAAGGTTTATAGAAGTGAAAGCATGTTTGGAAGTGGCATTTGCCAGCTACGCTAGTATACTGCAATCAATACTAGGCATTGCGCCGATGCATTTCTGAATAAGAATTACCTCCAAATCTTTCATCTCCTTAACAATTTTTTGGTGAAATACTTATCTAGCTTGAATACAAATTAAATAAATCACCCCTATTTGATGTTATTACAGGAAGGTTGGGAATTTTGAGGCAATCAAGGAAATAAAAGACACATTACCTTTCGAATAGACTTTGTTACTAAAGAAGTCATAACACAAAACTTAGGTGAAAACAATGCAAACGGAAAAAATGCCGACAGACAAAACAGTGCTCATGGCAACGGGAGCACCGTATCAGGGCTATGTGTCAGTTCAAACACTGAGCGTACTTATGAATTCAAAAACGAAATTATTTGCCATACTGACAACACATGCACTAGCCAAAGGCCCATATGTCCGCGTTCAGCTGATTTTGTGCTTCTGCTGACGCAGCTGCGAGGGTTTCAGTGGATTTCCCAGCGTTTCTATTTGTGTGATGGCGCATGAAATCCAGTTTCCATTCTGCCTTGTTTACTTACCTTGGAGCCGAGCAGAACTGGGCTATCTATATGGTCACAGCTCACATTCAGTCTTAATTCCGCTCTACGGCTCAGCCAGGGGATTTGTATCCCGGAACATTCTGCTTTGCTATCTTTAACGACGCTTGACTAAAAAGCGATAATTAGGAGAAGATTTTAGCGAATTTGAGTAATTCCTTTTACCCACTTGTGAAAAACTCGGTGGCCACCGAACTGTATACAAGTGAATTAAAGTAAAAGCGACAATTTTTACAGGAAGTTTAGTAGCGTAGATTCGATGACTAAGGCCTATGAGTGAAATTCATGCAGATTCTTTCGCCTTTCTTGGCGAGTCCAGTACAAATGCTTGGGTTTCATCTTTCCAGCAATGTAGGTCCATTTTTAAGGGGCTCAAATTGCCTTATGTATCTTCATTCTCATGGAAGCGTAGCTGTTGCAATTTCCTTTCCACTCTGGACAATTGCTTACATCTATTCATAATCTTTTTTAAGCCAGCTATGTTTAAGGTGACAATCATCCTAGCTGAGATCCGATGAAAGTGTAGCGCAGGCCGATGGAGTGACACTTTGTCCTTCATTCTAACAGCCAAAGCAACCCATAAGTCACCAAAGGACCTAGTGAGAGATCGGGGATTCTGAATTGTTTTCCGGTCGTTGATCAGAAGTTCGTTGACACAGGTATCGTTTTCGTCATAACCCATTCCTTCAGTATGGGCAGCAATCCACACATGTCCTAGCCCTACTTGATAACCGTAAAGGTTTCAAACCCCTATCTTAAAGGGGTCGGGTATACCTAGATTATGGGCACTTTAAAAATGGCAGTTATACAGGGTATACTGAAATTATCCTAGTTTCTGAACTTTACATATTCTCATCTTATTTTTTCATGCAAATAAATGCTTATTCACTTCTTTTCCACTGACATCAACCGCTTTTTACTTATCCTCAAAAATACTATTAATATATAACTGGTTTAGACTTTGCTCCAAAATCATATAAAGTATTCGATTTCTTGCTTTTTTAATTTCTCCAGATAGTACCCACCATTTTGGCGTAAAGCAGTCCAAAGTAAGCTTTTTCGGCGTGAACTGAAAGTTGATATGCGCATTTGGGCAAAGTCAATCAGGCACAGCATAATATTTAGTAAACTGCCCCTAGGCAGCCAATGCTATATATTGGCCTTATAAGATACGCCATACTGGTTAGATTATGACCTTGCAAAAGCCCTTTTGTCCTTAACGTAAAAAATAAAAAACGACTTTCTTCTTTAAATTATTATACAACGCCTGATCTCGTAATGATTTGCTGACCGGTTAGATGCCTTGTGGATCCTGGGTGAGTGACAGACCAATAAGTAAGCATCGGGCAAAAGCAGTGCATCACCTTCGAGGTTTTCTTCGTTACTTCTCATTAAAGTCTAAGAGAAATGCTTATTTTAACTATGAGAACTGCCGAATATGCAGCATTTTATATCTTTGAGCTTTGTCCCTATTGGTACTTGGAAGTTGGTGTCCGTCTACCTTAAATATACGGACAATGATTCTGCTGTGTGGCATGGCATAAGATGAAGACGCGGCTACAGAGGCAACTCAGACCTCAGACCAAAGCCTCTTCCTATTTGTGTGTATCGGAAGAAAGAGGAGATGATTACTTGTGTGGCCCCGTAAACAGGGCACGGAACTAAGAACGTCCCAACTACTTAATAAAGCTGGCCCTGCGCATTTTCATTCTAACATTTGCTTCGCAATAGACCTAAACAGCAGCCATAGCCTGCGCAGTAACACTTTATTTAATATTAAACCTAACCTTCACCTTGAACTTATCCCTAAAACTAAACTTAAACTTAGTCTTAATTTCCCTAAAATTTGGCGCAAGGCCACCTGGGCTGTGGGTTATTCCACTGCTCGTGCGCTTTTTATGGAGACAAGTAAGTCATCAACGGTCTATTGGCACGAATGAACACAATATACAGTTACAGGGAAGGGAAGGGATACTGGCCTCTTTAACGCGATTAAATGACTCAAACCTGATCTAAAAACCTCCTTTAACAACGGTGATTAGCCTTGTCGTCTTTTTTATCCAGATTAAAGGTGGTATTTCACAGCTCCTTTATCCCTTAACAGTTTTTAACTTTTAACAAATTTCGAATGATGGTGTAAAGTGTTTACCAGCTGGATTTCTTTGCTGCTTAACAGAACTCCAGAATAACAAGTGACTGCTTTCTTCTTCGCGTACTCTGTAAACATTTAACTAAAATTTTCATAAGCATCGTCCACGCCGGCCTCCGATAAGTCATCGATTTGCGCTACGTACACTTAAGTTGCCGTGCTACTACTAGGTTTGAGGAAAATTACTTATTGTCTTGATTTTCTATCTGCAAAACTTCATGAAAAACAAAGGGTTCGGTGCATGCGTCCATATTGTTTGTTATTCTGATAATTTGATTTTTATATGCTTATTCGTCTTCATTTTTCTTCCTGCTATAGAACGCTTTTAAAAATGAATCTTCCAAAAGCAGGAAAATTTGATTCTCGGGACAATCATTTGGATGATTTTAACCTTCAAAACCACACCAGGAAAGGTGTAAAACTTTGCTGAAGCATTTGACAAAGGCAAAGTGAAATACCTGATGGTTCAATTGCAGTTTAGATAGGTGCATAATGCAAAGATAAGCATAACGTAAGGATCATAAGCCTTTGGCCAATTTAAATAAGGTGAGTATGTCTTTGGGCTTGATCCCTGTATAAATATTTGAAAGACATCAAATCATCCAACTCATCCTTCATATTATTATTCGTTTTATAAATCTGTGTAGTATTAAAAATTTTTAATAAATACCTACTTATCAATATTAGATGGCTACAACAGGAAGAACATAGTTTTATTACAGAAAACGCCCTTAGGACCTGATCTTTGAGACTCCGGTTGAAGTTAATCAAAAAATACACATGCGACTTATACTCTGCACTGCCTTTACGTATTAGAAACTATCCATTTCCAGGAAGAATAGGTAGATGTGAAGAGTGGTCATGACAGCCATCAAAAAAGCATAATGTTCTCATAGAGACGAAATGTCAGAATGCTTCCTAACACAGAAGTTGTACCAAAAGAGGTTTTATTGACTGCTGGTTCTTTGCAGTCGTTATCAGCGAATACAACTGTTAAGGTGTTTTTCTTCTAAAAAAATGCCAAGGAATAGAAGTGCTATGAGTTCGAGGATATGCGATAGGAGTTACCAAAGAAATATCGGGCATTTATCTTTCTTCAAAGTCAGATTATTCACCACGCCTGACTAAAAGTAACACGGAGACCACGTCAGAAGCCAAATGAATTGGTTAATGAGACTTTGTGTGATCAAGCTTTTTATCAGACCTCTTTTTAACTGACTATCATCCAACCAATTGTCTCTACAATTTCTTCCCATAGCTAACTTTTTCTCTGCAAGCATAATTCGATTAGATTTTCGGGTAAGTAAGTAGATCCATAAGTTGCGGCCGTTATCATGAGGCAATAATTTAACAGTCGAAAACATGTGTACAAGCGAATGACTTCTATTGCAATGAACTAATGCTAGTAAAGGCCAGAACTTGATTTTTAAGGCCGGAAGTGGGACTTAAGTTTATTTTTCTGCATTGATAATTTTTTTGGTTCGACAAGAATCTAGGCCGTTTAAGTTCACGCAATGCTAGTACCCATGGATAGAAAGCACGACAAACAGGAACCGAAACGTGATGGACGACCGCAATAAAACTTTATTGCTACAATTTCTGGGAGATTTGGAGCAGGAAAACTACATTTATCAAATGCAGGCTCGCTGGATAATGGAGAAGTTCTTGAGAGGAACATACCACTGTTAGGCTAATGCGCAGTTTTTTAGCCATCAAAAGTAGGGCCAAAGAAGGGAATGTCGGCGATCTAGTATGAAATAAACCCGCAAATGACTCATTGCAACATGTCGGAGGAATTGAGGTGTAGCAGTATGCAGCTTTGTAGTTGCTACGCTACGCGTGTCTGTATGTATTGGTTGACGTTAACATGAAGGGGGAGGGAGGAGGAGGAGGAGGAGGAGGAGGAGGAGGAGGGCAGTGGTGGCGGTACCTGTGGACGTTCATATATCACACTACTCTTTCCCCTCTTCCGGTATTTCCACTAACATGTAGAAGGAAATGTTAAGCACGCATTCTTCACTAACCATATCTATCCCCGATGCTGGCCAATTTGACGTCTTTGTCTGCGGACCATCTCTATACAGTGTGCTTAACTCCCGCCTAAAATCTCTCGGTCTGCCTCTCACTCAATCAACCCGCAATCCCCTATCAGCGCCAGTTTTCTGTTAACGGCATTTACGAACTGACTTTGCTTGTATTCCCCGCGGTAGCAGAATTGCTCCCCTGGGTATAATGGAATGCGAGCGCGAATTGACATTGGGTCATTTGTAAGATTCTGCAGGGTCAGCAGCCGCGCAAACAAAAAGGGACGACCGCAGATGAAAAAAGCCGTGTCCGGCCTGCTCTCTTTTCGCATCTTCGGCAAGCAAGTCCGCACAATTTATGTACTGGTGGGCACAGCACCTGTACGCACGCCTAGCAGCATAATCAAATCGGTGTATATTAAAACCCTTAAATTATATATCAGAGTTTGGTCGTTTTGAACACAGTCGTGTGCATGCTAGGAACTATCCATTGTAAAGCCTGCGGCAACATTTTTATTCTGAGTAGTAAGATCGGCAAAAAAGGAAATAAACAACTCTAAACGACAGGATGTCAGTTTGAACAAAGCAAAATTAAGAATTTGGGCAAAATTTCATGATGTCACCAAATTTTGATATTTTACGTTCATCCGCACGAAGTCTTTGTCTGCTTGTAAAATGATGTTTTACTGACTACTAATTACCCCAAGGGTTCGCTCAAAACATAGTTTATAGGTTAGCCCTTACATTGCGTCCTGATTCGCTCTACAGTTTCCAAACATTGTATACTTTTTTTAAATCCAAAATGAACCTGCAGAGTTCAATGTGAATTCCCTAAAGTTAATAATATTTTTAAATTCTCTTTCACTTGCGATTGTTGTTCAAACTTTACGGCAAAATTGTACTGTTTTTGGTTTAATTTGCCAAAAAAAAACTTATTTAAAAATTAAAAAAGTAATTGGAGCCGGTTAAATGAAATATGCTCAACCAGTGAGCGGTTTTGCGGCTCATACATGTTACGAGATGGTCAAGTTAACACTTCCTGTGAGTTCCATGCAAATACTAGTACACGATAAGCAAACGTTGTTACCTTTCTTTGTAAAACCTGCTTGAAATTCTGTCTTTGTTATTGGTTACGAGTAACTTAAAATCGTAAATAAAACTTTAGTAGAGTATTTGTTAGTTCTTTTACAAAGCACTACATTATGTCAACAACCAACAACGGCAGATGTTTCTCGGTAGTTATGAGCACCTTTCTTCTGATTCTGCAGAAAGTATCTAGGGTACGAAATTTTTCCGCAGGTGACGTTTCAGTTTACAGTATAGCATACTGTCATGATAATCCTGGTTGGAATTCTATCTATTGGAGAGAATGTTTATTAAACGTATAACACATGCGCACGAAACGTGGTATAGGCAAAAATTATCAAATCATTCTGGCTGCTACACTCAGCACACCTCTCTTTAATCGAATAAGGATAGATGGAAGGTGTTACAGATCTTTCGTCCAAAATCTGGATGCCACTGGACATACTATTCCTACACCTCAGTTGCCAAGGTATCGGTGTGGAGACCCTTAACTGTGTCAGTAAACGGAATCTCGTTCAATCCTGTCAACATGGACAACACGTTCTGGACGGAATATACAACCACTCCTATTATCTGGGTTGCGCAAAGGGATATTCACACATTTTGGCTCCTTATACAATATGGGCAACACCAAAGTAGAAAGCCTGTGAAAACATTGTCATCTAATAGTTTGCCAACATTTGTTTGCTTTCGAATACATTTTGGTTTACACATATAATTGTTGCTCATATGGTTTGAGAGAATTTTCTAACAACCTAAATATACGCACGAGTTAAAGGAACAAATTCAGATGAGGATTATTTTGGAGAAAACTGTTGAGTGTACATGACGTTTTCCCTTTATGGAAATCAGTGCATACACCTAGCTCACATGCATTGCTGACTTCGATTACTTCTAGTATAAACAAGAACCTTTAATCTTTGCCTTTTGGCTTATATTTCCTTATTTGGTTCAGCAAGTAAATTGTATTAGGTTGTGTTATATGTTTAAATCATTTAAAAGCATGTTTACGTACATTAGCTTGGTGAAAATGTAAAACGCTTAACACGTGATCATCTGCTTCCTGAAGCAGAAATTTCCAGTTCCAGAATTTAGCCGCAAAGAAGGAGACATGATCGCCGGAAAAAGACCTTTATTCGTTTGAAGTTTCTGGTTCTCACTACAATCCATCCTCAGTGACAAAGTCGGACAAGGGTTGTGAATTACCCAGGTGTTGCATTATTTATAGGAGGTAGTTGCCTGGCAACTTCATGTCTATCTTGATTGGCAGCTCCCGAACGCATCGCAAATAGCTGCAGGTGGTGCAAACTGCTCAATTCATGGTTCTCCGGTCTTCAGTCAATCAAAAAGCAAAACGACTACCCCGCTCCATATTTGGTTCTGAAAAGTTGTCTAGACAAAATAGTTGGCTACATTGACAGTTCGACCGTCGATTTCGACGAGGTCCAACATATACTCCACACCAGGTGGTGCATGGACGGTGACTTGCGCGTGAATTAGTTTTAAGTGATAGTAGCCTTGCGCTGCAGCTACTGCACTCTCTCTCCTCCTCTTCCACCTGAGCGCGGTGTCAGGGCAGAGTCAAGAAGACCGGAGATCGGAAAGGGCGCAGGTGGCTGGCGCGGCCGGAGCCGCCCCTGGGTGTACCACCACACCTGACTCGGATCCCACGGAGTGGGAGTGCCATAAAGGCCACATTAAGAAGGAGCCATTGCAGCCTGACTCTCAGTCCGCCAGTCAGCCACTCCACACAAAACACACATTGGGCTGACTACGTGGTCCGAGTTATCCCGTCAGTTGGCAACCTTCCAAGCCACGGCTTTTAGCTTCTACGGATGACCACCGTTCCGGATACCAGTGTCAACGGACCAAATGGCCCAAAAGCTCACACGGGTGACGTTAACAGCTCAAACTGCGGACAAGCATCGCACCACGTTCAATTACTTGTGATGAGCATGGGAGCCCATAATTTTGATAGGCATGCAGGCGCATAGCACTGGCATGGCAACTGCATACTGCAACATCTGACTGGTCAGACAATTATCGCACCACATGCAACTATGTGCGATATATTCGGGAGCTGTCGACTGTGACAGGTATGAATCGGCCCAGCGTCTGCATCCTATAAAAACTGCAAAGCATGGGCAATCCAATACACTTACCTGATTTCGACTTTGAGAATGGATTCGAATGAGAATACAAAAAGGTAGGATAAGAAAACTCTTGTTCCAGCGATCATGTCTTCTTCTTCGTGACTCAATAATCTTGTAAAGATAAGGAGTAAACGTGTTTTTTATGCAAGTAATATAGTTCAAATCAATAAATGAACTTACTTATGGAGGAAGTATTCCAAAAATGAGTGAAATTGGTAGAAGAAATAGAACCATCGATGCCCCCGAGGTTGTTATTTCAGGCTCTGTGATTTGCACGGACAGAATATTGGGTAACATGTGCAAAAATTAAGTGGAAACCTAGGATTTTAAATAAATATGTGCTTGTGTGCGATGAAACTTGACGAAGCATTTTGCATACAACCAAATTAAAAAATCGCCTATGCATGTTAAAAATGAATTTCTAAGTACGAGATATAAGATTTTACACTCAATTGCGAGCACAATGGATTAGTCGCTCAACGTTTGAAATTTATTTTAAAGCATTTAGTAGGATAAGACACAGATAGATGAACGGCCATCTGAGTCGCAAGTGAACACTCTTCCGGGAGACGCTGCTGAGGAAGAAGTTGTTTATTATTCAATGGTTGAACGCCGGTAGACAAAGCCCTGCAACTAACAATGTGGACGTGGCTTGCAAAGTAATCTATGAGCTATTTGTGGACAGTCGGGTGGACAGCCCGGCAAGAGATGAATCTAGAACACGTTTTCCATCCCTATTTTTCCAATTGAACGGTTAATTTAATAAAGCAACATAACAGTTCCCTCTTCTATGTCAGCCTCTACTTACATCTTCACGAATGAATTCAAAATTTTGGTTGATTAGGTTATTCATTCAAAAATAGACTACAGATTTTCTCACCTGATAAATATTGCGTTCAGAGCTAAATTCACCAGCTTATATTCACGTCATTACAGGATATTATTCCTTAAACTACTATATTCTTCTTTAAATTATTACTTCAAAGGAACATGAACTTTTTATCTTTTTTTATACAGCTGAGATTCCTTAGTGAATAATATTGCACAAAGTTATCATCCACGAATAAGACCATTGTGGCCTCCGTCCAACACGTCACAAAATTGGCACGTCATTTTTATTTCAAATCGTTTAGCCGTACTCTCTTTTACATTCTTATTTTCGTGAACACATTTAAATGCGGGAGTACAGTACTCTACCTTTTCCGATTTTCTGTAAGTTCAGAGATAAGTTTTTCAGCGCACCAGGACCTTTTATAAAAGACCAGTCCACGTCTCCTTCGCCTTCATTGTGCACCCCGTCTGAGGGTGGATATACATCATGTGTCGGAGCAAAACCACTATCCTCCAAATTTTCGGTATCTGTGATCTCCTGGTCACCCAGAAACATCGGTGAATCCAACCCATCCAAGTTCAGTGATACGCGTGATGCAGGCTGGAAGAGAAGGTCATCCATCGAGGAGTTCCTACGGGGGTCTCCAAAAAGAGATGGGTAATTGTGGCTTTCATCTGGCGGTATCGCGTTGTAGCCGTCAAAGTTCGCTGTAAGGTATGCGCCCTGCTCTATGTCGTGCATGACTGAGCGCATTTCCTAGGGAGTAAACGAAATCCAATGACATTTTCTTATGCATTTAAAGGTCAGTTCAGAATCGAGGTCCTGTTAAGACGAGCAACAAACACGGCTTTTTAACTAATTCAAAGGAAAGCGGAGATCATTAAAGAACGCATAAAGGGCGTCTTCATTGCAAACCGACCGTCAATAAAGAACTTTTAACATTTCCGTTCATGTAAGTTTTGTTTTCAACGTTTTATTCATTAAATATTTAGATTCTAAAATGAATCTTTGGCACCAATTCACAGAAGAAAGCGTACTTAAAGTGATGGCAGTCTAATCATGAACAAAGTATAACGCATTTCCAACCGAACAAACTAAAGTTGGAACTCTAGAAGAGAACAAACCAAAGCTTACAAAGCATCTCGGTTTTGCAATTTTTGAACTTACTTACTAAGGTTGTCGTGTAAGGACATCTTAGGTAAAACCTAACTGTCTGCCAGTCATGTGGCAGCCAGCGAAACCCAAAATAACCACAAATCCCAATCTTTGGTTATGACAAGCCAAATCACCTCGAAATAAATCAGCTGGGCTTCATATCCCAGTTTATCTTGGAATTGCGTTTATATCGATGGAACACAGTGTAGAGGGACTAAAGCTTTTTCGGGTCCTCTACTGACCCCATTTATTTTGTTTTATTAGAAGGGACCACATAGACATGCCAGCAGATGAATGCAAGGAGAGTTCCTGTGGTGAAAAGATCATTTTCTGTCAGTTATTCTTGGTCCTTGCCTTGAGTACCTGAACTGGAACCACTCTCTGTGATGTTGACAACTCTCATTTCCTTATTCTGCCAACGCAAGCTTTCTCATCCGAGGGTTCGAACGCCGTCGGTTGGTCTCTTAATTCATCATCTGAACTGTAATGCTTAAAAAACTACGGGCCTGAACTCTGGGCTCACAGGTTTTTAGAATAGTTTAAATTAGAGACGGATAAACGTTCCACTGGCAACTTTGCAGCTCTGGTACAAGATTCGGTCACGTTTAATGACAAATCCTACCTGCTTCCTTTCGTGAAAAAATCCATCAGATAGTAAACCTTAATTCTCCAAATAAGATCAGGATATTTTCAGCCTTTTGTGGACATTTTTCCGTTATTCTACCATCATAATGAATTCAGCGGTCTGCAATTTAAGTCTCATCTCTTTTTGTTCCTTCTCCCCTTCTCAAGTGGATCCAAACAAAAGCCAACTATTCAACTACTCACAAGACGACTACAGCGGTTCTGATACCCTAAAATATACTGATTTGCTCCAAGATAGAAATCAATTTCTGAAGAAATGAAAAAAATCCAAAAATTTCAATAAAAAAAACTGGAGAAGACACAGGAAGAAGACTGGAGGACCCACTGATGAGCTGAACCCCCCGCAACTGTGTCATACATGGGAAAAATATCAGCGAAACATTTGTCTGGACATTTAGCTAGTGCGTATGCTGCCAGTATGGTGCAGCGTTTAACTCTAATATCTATTACCGTCCTCAGTTGGGCACTCGTTAACCTTTGCAGTTGGACTTTACCCTTTCTCTTGCCTAAATGTTGTTCAGCAACACTGTTTGCAACTGCATCTGTTACCAGTGAAAACCCTACCAATCCCCACTGCCTCTATACCCTTTTTCCGTCAAAGCCCGTGGAAACTGAGCTTTGTCTGGAAAAGATTTTGGCGATTTGTACTGGCTTCGTCGTTAGACTACATCCTGTGCACCGACCATCATCCAGCCGGCACTCCTCACCACTTTCATTTGCGCAGTGAGTGTCATGCACATTTCTCCATCATTTTCTTAGTCACATGTTTAGCTATAGACAATCACTAGGACGTCCTTCTGCGTCGTAGCCGGCAGTGTCCTCTCTCTCTCTCTCATCCAAAAATGAGCAAATCAGTCCTTCGCTGAGGCAACAGCGTGCTCCAATCGGTATTTTGGCTGGCCTTTTGGCTGGCCTGTAAGCAGAGCTAATTCCGACGTATGCTCAGATCTTGCACAGCCACTAGCAACGAAAATAGTTGGCTCCCAGTATAGTTCAACAGTGGTTGCCCGATGAACTGTTTTATGCACCCTGCCAAGCATAAATTGTTTTGCCAAGAGTTCCTCTGTAAGGTTTTTTACTCGAGAAACCCATTTTGTATTGGGTATTACACCTCGCACATTTTGTTCGAAGGTTAAAAGTCACCCTTATTTTTATAAATGAAATGATACGTCTGATAGACTATTCGCTGCTTATCAGTACTATTGAATTTTAAACGGTTAACTGGCGTGCAAGCCGATAAAAATTTGCAAATAGTCAATTCCATAATGGTAGTAATAATAAATTTCGCTCACAGTTCAAAATGCGAAGTGTTCTGCGTAAGATGTTTCCCAAATAAATGCAAATACATATAAAGAAGGCCGATGAAATCAAAGTTTTATTTTATTTACTGGTACATGAAAATAAGTTAAAAACTGGCCACCAAGAGTGATTAGTGCATTACCCAGCTGATGTGAAAAGGGATGACCAAAACGATCCCTTATCACTTACATACGCGTTACCATACTAGGAAGTGCAACAAGTCCAACTTTTTTAGTGCCAAATCATATTAGAAATCCGAATCTTTAACACTTGGGAGTGCCGAACAATGTCCAAAAAATCACAAGTTACCTCATATTTCTTCTCATACGAGAGTATGTTAAAACAGAAACTCAATAAGCTTCCCTAGCCTATGAACATTTTGTCTTTCTCATGTTCCCTTAAAATCAGCGAATGCCTCAAGTAAGTGGTCGTGAAAAAAAAGCAAATGAAGAAAAGCCACATCGTTTTATAGAGCTCTTCAATGGCAATCTGCTTTGAGGTAAAATCCCTCACCTAAACTTTAAAAATTCTCGTTTACATAATCTCTGGTGTTGTATGCGTAACACATTTTTTATTCAAACCGGTCTTCATAATAAGGCCTCTATCGTACATTAATATTTATGAATTTCATTTCAAAAGTAAACAGCGTCTTCATAAAAAAGCATTAATGACTATTCAGTTTTGCTTCTCTGAGAACGCATTCATTATGTATTTCTTGCCTTCAGTCCTAATGCTGCGCATTTTAGTATAGTAATAGTTTCAATTGACAAAAAATTATGTAGTAAATTGCTTATTCGACAGGATAAAAAATGTTTATTATGTCTTCTACGGTTTTTTCGTTTGCTTAGTTTGTCTGGAATAAGCCCATAAATACTACTTCTTTTGTAAGACTTAATTGTTTACATAAATTGGGATAAGGAAATATAAGGTTACGCAAATTGAAACAGCTCAGTCTACTGAGCGACCCGTTCGGTTAAATGAAGTAAATTCCGTCTTCCTGTTTGTTGTTTCTGTGTGGTAATGGGTTATACATCGACGCTGTCTTTAAGGACTGATGCCCAATCAAAATGCATGGGCTGACGAAGGAGCTCCTAAGGTCGGAAGCTTCCACTACTGTCCTTCTGGCAGGTGACTTCCATGCGCACGTCAGGCTGAAGCACTTGTTTGAGAAAAAAAGTGATCTGAATGAAGGGATTGTGGGGGGATGGCTGCTTCAGCATGACGACACGCCTGCCCACACAGCGTTCAAAATCAACCAGCTATGGTGGAAAACATCATGATAACGGTTTCTCACCCCCGCCTTAATCGCCCAACCTGGCCTCCCTGTGACTTCCTCGTATTCCGAAGAATGAAGAAAATCCCAAAGAGAAAGCGTTTTCAGAACGCAGACTAGGAAGCGAAAAAAAACAGTGGAGACACTTAAAAGCATTATTTTGCAGGAATATCCAATTGTTTTCGACCAGTGGAAAACCCGTTGGCACAATGGCGTATAATCTAACGGGTCATATTTTGAAGGGAATAAACTTTTTAAAGATTTTATCTTAAATTTTAAAAAAACTTAAATTTGTAATTCTCTCTTTGGCAACACCATTCTATATGGAGGGTTGTTTTTGGAACGCATTGGTGCGGACTCGCACCGTGCCAGCGACTAGCGCCCAAGCCCAGCATCGTATGGTTGACGGGCTAAAACAGTGAACTGATGTCTGTGAGAAGGAAAAAAAGCGTGAGGTTGACTCTATGGACAGCGCCCCCAAGGCGCTCCGTGCACGTTCACACCATAAACAATCGGACGAGCTTTTGACCGATAACCGGACCTTAAACGTCATGGCTTAGAAAGCTGCAACTGAGGAGATAACTCAATCCTTAGCAGACAGGGAGTCGGATTTTAATGACTCCTCCTTACTGTGCCGTCTATTCATTTTTGTGTCTGGGCTGCCCCTTATTCCTGCGAAAATCAAGTCAACCGTAAGCGGAACAAACTTTACCTTGCCACCTTGTTCAGGAGGAAGTAAGAGTGATGCTGTGCAAGTGCAATGTCGACTTAAACTGATTAATCCGCAAGTCACCCTCCTGCGTCCACCTTGTCGTGGACCACCCGGTGGACATTTGCAACGGTCGAGCTGACCTATGTTGACTGTTTCAAGTACTACCCAGGTACCCAAAATCTATACCGAAGAGACCTAGGTAACTTTAACATTCCACCTAAGGCCACATTCCTCATAATTTTCCGATGTCGAGGAATCTCAGTGGGAATTTTCACTCTCTTACTACTTGAGCCTTTCATGCTTTTATAATTAATGAAGCTCGCTATGTTTTCATCATGCTATAAAACATGTCAGTTTATAAACCTTACCTTGGTGCGCAGGAACATTGTTGCTCCGAGGGTAGAAGTAAGACTGTCAATGTCAGCGTTCGTCACCCTAACGGACGGATTGTTCAACTGACCAAAACGGGTGAATTCCACCGGTCGACGATATTCACTGTTGACAAAGTAATGCAAGTTTATAAGACGCATCAAGTATTTAAAGGTTTAAAACTATTAAACTATGTCAAATTAATGAACAAATTACTCTTTGCTTTAGATGTCTTTTCGACACCAAGTATGTAAAGATTGTTTAGCGAGTTATCAGAGGTTTGTTATAATGTTTTCGAAGCACTTTTTTACTCGGACTCTGAAGAACTTACTATTTCTTCTCTTTGACTACATAAAACATTGTCAAGCGGATTAATATGGACATGCCTCTTTCCCCATATGTCTATACAAAGTAATTTTTAAAATCTGATAGGCCAGTCTACTAAAGCCCTAATGGTTGTCTGTTAACCTAACGCTGATAGTCCAGAGCCCATCTTTTCGAGAGCAAACATTTCTTCTGTTTCAAATAACGTATAGACACATAAACATTAAACTTTATTTAACTGAGCCATAAGGTTTCGGTTTTTGTGTTATCTTTGTTCTCTTAATTATTTTCATGTATCAGTTATTATAAAAATAGTAAGAGATCCAACAGAACAAGTTAATAAAAGGGCTCAGTTTCTTGTGGCAATTCCTGCTGTCAAACATTAGGTTGCGTACTTCTCAAAAAGTTGAATGGAATTATTAGCCATTTGGCCAATTCATCAAACTCATTTTTAATAACTTCCTTTTCTGTATCGATTGCTCTATCTGTCTTGGTAAAGTTATTAAGGTAGTTGCCTAAATACAATAAATACTATGTTTACTAATAAAGCATGCCTTCTGACTGCTTATATTCCCCTCCTCTGACTTTTCGCTTTTTTTCAAGTGTGATCCAACTGCTCAGCTTATCTAATAAATGCATTTTTTATAAAATTACAAGATACCTCAAACTTTTATGGCTTCTCTTACTGAGTGCTCCAAAAAAATTTAATTTAACCTTCTCCTTGCTAGGTATTTTTTCACCAGTCTGATAACTGTAAGATAGGTTAAATTGTACGCTCCCTACTTTCCTACACTGAAATACAGCTATTACTGCTTCTAAAGCCCCAGCTGCCTTTGCAAACAGCTTTTGTCATAACAATACCTAAAAGTAGGGCCTGAAAAGGATACTTTGGAAAATTGGTTTGCAGGAATTCTTGTTCTGTATACGGTCAACAGTTATGCTTTCTAATCCTCTCAGTAGAAAAAAAGGTGTAATGCATTTATAATGTTCAACTGATCAGTCCTTTGGTGTGGTGGATTCTGAGAGCGACTCACGACTGGCGATCGCAACTGTGCCTTCATTTGAGGATCTGTGACTAACAACTGGGCACTTGTCAAGAGCACCGCGATCACTTGCACAGCTAGCGTGGCGTTTTAATAGTCTCCCCCCTCACCCTCCCAGGAAACCTTTGCCGTTAACATTGTCGACTATTCTACTTATTTCTCAAGTTAATCTCGATGTTATTCTTCGAAGCAAATTTCATAGATTAAAGAATGAAGACGTTGACTTGCGCATCGAACTTCATTTTAATTAACGAATAACAGATATTTTCTGGTGCCTCTCGGACAAGAATCTGAAGAGGTTCAGAATATTTGCCATTAACTTAACATCCTAAAGTATTGTTGTTGTTTATACTGTTTTAAGAAGGTCCTCAACGTTTTGTAAGTTCAACAGGCGTTTACTCAATGTCGGCAAGATATGCTTTCAGTTATTCATTCTCAATTCAGATATGATGGCCACTTTAACCACCAGATTGACTGAGCCGCGATGAGATCACCTCTTGGATATGTACGTGGGGCAAAATAGAGAAAATGCAGCTCTTTCTAGTTATAAATGCCCTTTATTCCTGTGTTCGATATGTTGATGCCATTTATGCAATTGCAGATGAAAAGCTTGCGTAAAACACCCTCCTGGGTGAAACGAATGATAGAGTTACTTTTTACTTTGGTAAAAAGAGAACGGAAATTGTCTTCCATTTTCTGGATGTCCCACTTAGTAGAAAGTCAGATGGAACAATTCATAGCAGTTTAGTTCGTCATTAAACCTTGACAAAACAATAACAATATTCTAGATATGTGTCCCACCAAGCCAGAAACAAGGCTTACTTCGTTGCTTCACCAAATGAGCTAGGAAAATGTGTACCCAAAGTACGCTGGAGAACGAACTTGCTTCCATGCAAAACAGTCTGTGTGATAGTGTCTTTTCCGAAAATTTTACCATTAAATGTGTGAAGTAATGTCCCAAAAGTGGACGCGCCAACGTCTGAGAAGAAGGAAGTATTTCACACTCTGCCATTTCGAGGGGAGCTGACGAGCAAGTCATCTCTAAAGTCCTGGCAATACATTCCAGGATGCGGCATCCGCGAATACTTGTGACAGCAACGGCAGTAGTTATGTGGCTAGCCAACCCAATCTTGAGCTAGCAAAAAGCGCATACAGGGAAATAATTGCTGAAATTATTAAGTTTGGGGCATAGAGTTAAGTGACAGGGACATTACTTTTTTAGGGCCAGACCCGAAATGTCCATTAACATTTGGGTTGAACACAATCAACCACTGTGGAATAACCACGCAGTGCCCAACAGAGGAGCCAACCCCCTCGTTTCTGCGTCACGCAGCAGCAGAAACATCAGCAAAACACTTGCCTTGGATTTAAGCTAGTACCTATGTGGGAAGTAGGCTATAATGTCTTTGTCATTTATACAAGCCCCAGGTGAACCCAGCATGTTCATTCTTGCATCCTGCCACGTCCAGTTACACCGATAAAACAGAGAGCAAACTCATTGAACTGTGTAAGTTCTGCCAAAAATTTCTAGGTGGCGCATGGAAATTCGCATGGCAAACATGTGTTTTTTGGTAATCAATCATCAGGCCACTGCAACTACATGAAGAATGGACTTGTGGGCAGTGGACATGGTCTTGGGTAGGAGGGGGGGTTAGTCACTTCTTCGTTCCCACGCGGCCTGCCTGACGGAGTCAGTGTGTTGAGGACGGTGGAGCTGGCGGGGAGAGGTTCAAGGTATCGCGTGAGCACTTTCTGTGTGTCCGAAACGAGGAGTACCGATGAATGTTATCGTGAGAGGGCTTAGGGTGGCATGCGCTCATCACCTAGAATCGTCTAAGGAAGACAGACTGCCAGTAGCAATGCCTTTAGACAAGAGATTGTTGGAGTTTCTGACCGAACATCCACAGTCTCGACTGTTGCTAGCATCCATTGGCGTAATACTTAGAGTATTTTGCTAGACAATCTGAAAGGCTCATTTGGCGTCAACGTGGTGGTTTGTACCTCAAAAGATTAGCGAATCAACGAAACCATATTTTGCTTATTGCCTTTACAATGCTCACCTTCCTCCCAAAGCTCTTGACAGAACTCTGCCATAACCACCACAAAACTTGAAAATGCCCTCAAATCTCTACCTATTGCCCCTTGGATTTTGTTGAAGAACACTCATCGAAAGCTAATGGAACTCACTCGTTCCCTTCTCCTTTGAGGCTCACTTTAGAGCCCCGCCAGCAGCCGCACAGTGGCTAGTAGTAGTAAAGGCACATGTTTAGAGCGTTGGACTTCTGATCAACCGGTCGCGGATTCGAGCCTTGGGTAGGGCACCACCTGGAGTTGGGTTATGACTGGCTGTTGACGGTTAATGAACCCGAAATTACCATTTCAGTCCCCTTGTTTTTTTCGGTATCGTTCATCTGTCCACTGGCCGTTTACACATTTGCTGCGCTACCCTTAATTATATTGTCGTACAAGACTGAAGATCAATAATCGAAAACGTATGTTGGCCGAATTTGACTCACTAACCGTCTACTCAATTATTAAGCTTCCTCTGTCTAGTAATTTTATTTTGAATTCAAATAAATATGATTCGAAAACTCAGTTTAACGTCAACTACACTAAGGCAAAGGACCTAAACCTTTTTGCAAGGTATGATGACACATGGTGCTTGTAAATTTCCAGTTTAATAAGCCGGTGCTAAGCTCAGTTGAAAAAGTGGCAATCATGCTTCGTTTGTCAAAGGATTAAGGAAAAGCCTGTTTATTTTCATTTGTTTTCTTTTGACTTCAGCTAAGCGGCACTAACGCGTATGTCCTGATTATTTCAATCAGACACGTGGACGGAGCAGAATGGAGAGTAGGGTCTGCGAACACATACCAGCCTGGTAAGCTAGAGGTTAACATCGATCGATTTCACGTTTTATTCTTGCACATCTAATTTATAAGAACCACCAAGTTGACATCAAAGAAGCCTTTCAGGGTTTCTATCAGACATCAGAGAGCTACTCAAAAGTCTTACGCTGAAGGATGCTAATGACAACTGAGGATGAGGATATTCGGTTAGCGAATTCAACGCTTTGCTGTCAGAAGACGTTGGTACTGGCAATCTGTCTTCCTCGGCCGAATTCGGGTAGTGATTGCCAGCCACCCCATTTCCTTGATAATATGCATACTTGCTTTGCATGTTTCACACCCTACAATGACTCGTCCCACCAGCTCCAAGGTCCTCAACAAACTAACACCGTCATGCAGTGTCGGGGAAACGAGGGTTGTGACTAACCCCTCTCCCATTCCCCCTCCCCGAGGCATACATAAACATTAGTATTATAGGTAGATGAACATCGCCAACAAAGGCTAGGGAGACTGGAACGGTGGGGCTCGCGAATGAGCCCCGATCGATGCGCGCCAAGCTACCACACCTAAACCCTCTCCATAACTCCCAAATTCATTCTCCGTGTAATTGTAGTTGCCTACTGACGAATTACCGAAATTGTATGTTTGTCAATTGACTTTTCAAGCGTAACATGGGAATCCATGCAGAATATCTTTTTGCTTGTGACCGGTAACAGCACCAGTTCGCTTCTACATTTGTATTATCCAATAAATCCATTTTTAAGCAAGCCTTCGATAGTTAGTGCGTGCATCTGTGCTTAGGATGCATCACATAAGGACAAATAGAGTTATTACTGCGGTGGACAGAGAACCGAAAGTTATGCTGCATTCGAAGATCGTGGATTATATGTTACGTCGGTCGTACAGTACTGACTAGCTTAAAAATAATTGGGCCAGCTATTTTGAAAAGTTCAAATTTTCATACTTATTTCCACCTGCCAGAAAAATATCCTGATCAATCTCATTTTACTAATATGCCCCGCATCTGCCTCTTCTACTACTAGCTGCTGTGTGGCTGCTGATGGGGCTCGAGATTGAGCTACAAGACAGAGCAGGATGAATTAGTTCCGTTAGCGATCGGTGAGTACTCATCAACGAATTCAGTCAATATTCTTGATCTAAACTGGCCAGATAACGAGCCCGTGGCTCAATGTTTAGAGCGTTGGACTTCTGATCAATGGGTGATCTCAGGTGGTGCAAAACTTTGGGTTGGGTATGACTGTCTGACGATGGCTTATAAGCCAGAAATGGCCATTCTAATCTCCCTTTTCTTTACCGGTAATAAACTTTGATGTTTATGGTTGAGGTCCAGCGAAGCGACTATTCTATAAAATGCTCAGATCCCAATAACACAAAACTGAGACGACGAGCACGAACAGATAATAAACTGGTTTTCTATGTTAGATATGTTCTGCGAGCTGTAATTAAAACAATAGGCTGATTTTAGAACCAACAAACTCAACTAGAAACAAACCGTTAAAGTGTACTCAAGGGAAAGTTTCTTAATTTAATTCGGAAACCGGGTTAGGTTCTTTGCGGCGGCTACGGCGTCCGAAACTCCTGTTAATGTTCTTGGTGATAAATGTTAACATTGTCCCTTCGGTTGTTAGAGTGAGTCGCGTATTGCCTGTGCATTGGTTTCTTTTTCACCAGTAGCCTAAAGTCTACCTATTGAAACAGAAACCTGTTATGTCGTTCCTATTTCGAAGGTACGTTCGGTAGAGCATGGGTCATGCAGTCCCAAGATGTCAGTTGCTTAAACGTACACTAACCCCAATCACAGTGGGGTCACTAAAATTTCTAGTCGATTTAATGTTATGGACAACTACTTTCTTAGAAAAATTCAGAAGATGTAAGGTCGCAGCCGCCCTTGAAAACAGGGCTTGACCGCTCGTTGACTGAACCTGACAGTTCGACCGTCGTAGTCCGACGATGTCCACCGTATGGTCCATGGGAAAGTGGAGCAGGGACAGTGACTTGCGCGTGATTTAGTTTAAAGTGATAGTAGACTTGCGCTGCATCTACCGCATTCTCTCCTCCTCCCCAACCTGAGCCCGGTGTCAAGACAGAGTCAAGAAGACCGGAGGCGGGAGAGGACGCAGGTGGCTGGCGCGGCTGGGTCCCTTTAGTCCTAGCCGCCCCTAGGCGTGCCACCACACCTCCATGTTCGGCATTTGTTATGGGAGCGCAACCCGAATAACGCATGCCGTGCCCTGATGTGGCCCCCGTGTTGGTCCAACGCATCTACCACGTGGCCCGTTTAGGGGGGCGACTGAACCTACTAACAGGTAACGTTATGGTTGTACAATATTGTAGTAGTCTGAACTCAGGGAACGAGAGGCATTCGACCATGCAGCCTGCACCATGAGATCACAGTAAATTCTGTAGTAATACCTCTTGTAATCTTGAACACACTTCGGTCAGCGGCGATGCCAGGAGACCCTACAAGAGTCTGAGGACGAACCAATCACGCAGTGCGTCGGTCGCATTAATTAGAGCCAAACGAATCACACAATGATATTCACGTTAGCTGACACTGCACTTCGGTGGAAGGTGCTTTTAACAAACTTTTCAGATTAACCACCTTCACTCACGTTACACACGATTTACCTCACATGCAGCATAAAATCAGCCAGCCAGACCTTTTTTCGTGCTGACACACCTGCGGAACAAGAAAGCTCTCTGTCGAAAAGGATTTGCTGACACTTTATCGTCGGACGAATAAATGGACTTGTAGTCGAGAGGGTACTCACATACTGACTGAGACTGTTATTACACTGACCTTTATGAAACATAACAGAGCTTTGTGTAGTAATCATCCTCGCGTAAGGATCTTGTGCACTGCGACCATCCTATTGTCTTACAACAGACGTAAAAAATTGGTCAGCCAGAATTGTGTACATTAGTCAGAAGAAGAAGAAGAAGGAGCGTTCACTGGGAGAGGTATATTGGTTATCAGACGTTTCGAGTAGTTGTTTCGTCTATCCATCTTCTGAGACTGAAGAGTCATTCTTGTACCTCCCATTATATGCCACTCTTCGCATTGTTCCTGGCCTGTCAACACTGGCTGTTGGACCCAAGGTCAGAGGTAGCAACCCATGCTGCGCAGTTGGGGCAGGTATTTAACTTGAATGCCGCTGAAATTGAGGGCCAAGGTGACCATCACACCTCAAGGCAGATAAAGGAAGCCTGCTCAGTTAACCGCCCCATTAATCTGTCGACCCCCTATCTTGTTTTAAGAACCGTCCTATCAGGAGACCGTAACGGCATGGAACATCCGGGGCCGCCAACCATCGCCGTGGCCAACGCGAACGGGGGTAGACCACTCCACAGCGAAACCCCGGCTGATGCGGCATCACAGGGGGTCAGCAGGGGGGTGGCGACCGGGATGAACCAAGCGGTAGTGGGACGCGGCGGCCGACATAAGCTGACGCGGCAGAACAGGCGATCGGCGGGGTGTGACGACACCGGCGACATTAAGGGGGACGCAGCGCACAGCCAGGTGGTGGTTGTGGTGGTGGTTGTGTGGTGGTGGTGGTGGTGGTGGTGGTGGTGGTGGTGGTGGTGGTGGTGGTGGTCTTGAACGCTACTCGGGCCCATAGTTTCATCTCCGCATCGCACTACGGATAGGTGGTCATTCCTGCTTTTGTGGGCTATGCTATGCTGAAGGTTTAATCAGGACCCAGGCATGTAGGAGTAAGAAAATGCTTCCTAACTGGCTGATGCAAGATTATTGTGAGCAAGGCAGCAAGTGCAACAGTAAACTAGGGAGACCGAAGGTCATTTGTCAGTCAGTCTAGTGATTGTATTGAAATCATTTAGATGGCATTTCATCCGTTAGGAATCGCGAAAACTCACATTTTGAATTAGCTCGTATGAGTAATTTGTAAACATATCGAATTTTTAGTTTTGCATATGATTTAGCCCAATCACATTTCCGAGTTCGGTAGCAACTGGGGTGACGATAACAAAGATCTCTGCAGCACTTTTCGTGGAAAATATTCGAGATAGCGTGAAACTCTCCTTTTACCTTCCGCTCTGAGTATGTGCAGAAAGATGGGCTTGTTTTGCCCTTCTATTGTTTGTTGGTTTCTGAATGCTTTTCATGCTATCAAACCGGGGAAGCATGTACGTTTCCACAGGTCTTTTGGAATTTTCTGGAGGTCTTCTTGCTGAACAGCTTTACAGTCACATCAGGGCTTTTGGAATTTTAAAGCATTTCTGTCGAAGAGCATGAAGCAACTGAAGGCTTCGTATACGAAGTGAACGGGATGTTTTAATGTCCATGACCAGTTTTCGTCGATCTGTCGGGACAAGCGTCAGGCATCTTGCGGGATTCAAATGCGATGTAGTTTTCCAGTGCGGTCAAAATGTTTAGCTGATGTCTCAGAAGTTGCCATTTCGAAAGAAAGGCCGGTACGATGCCGATTATTCCCTTTTGCATGCATTTTACAGTCAGATTACTTCGTTATTCCATAATGCTGGGTAGAACTCAAACTTTTCTGAAAAAATATAGATCAGCAGCTGCATTCCTTTCGACGAAGTCAACTGTACCTAAAAATTATGTTACCTGCCTAGCGCATACTGTGCTTTAAGAGCGATATCCTCCAGGGCTGGCTGCATTTGTTCGGGCTGACTGTAGTTTTTATGACCGCCCTTACGTTGGACCCTCAAAACTGTAAGCCAGCCCTACGTCTGACAGGATAAACCCCACAATCTGTTGAGAGCTTCGTTTCCAGTTGCGCAATTACGGGAATAGGAAGGACGGGAAGGTTGATGGTTTTGACAGGGCAGCTAGGTTTGCATCACCGGAACGACCACTGACAGGACTTATGTCTGCATTTTTAGGTTTGCTTGAGACTTTTTAATACTTTTACTGTAACAGTCACGAATTTCTGACAAGTTTAAATGGCCAACATTTTATTTACACCTCTGTACTGAAACGGAAATAAAGATAAGTCATGGTAATTTCTAAGATTTTTGGCTGCGCGCAAAGAAGACGAAAGGGCTAAAAGTCAGACTGCAAACGACATACAGCATTTCAGAGGGGAAGAACAGATAGGCACATTGAAAATCACCTGGGGTACGCTGAGTACATACTGATGAGGGAGCTGAGTCACCTGATGGACGGAAGCGGCAAAACGCACTAATCTGAGAATTTAATCGTTGTCTGCGCTCAGAGTTCATTAAACCGATCTCATCTTAAATTTTTAACTTGTTGACCGAACCTTGACAGAATTCAGTTCAACGCGTTTATCTCGCATGAGCTGAGAAGATATAGTTTGAATATCCATAGTTATTTACAGATTACAATTTAAAAAGTGTACGTAAACGGGCTAAAGTTAAGTACACCAGTCGATTATTGAGTCCTGTACAAACCTTAAATGTGAAGAAATTAAAACAGCTTATCGGAGGGGATCTAAGGTTCACTTAACAGCGTTTGAAATCTTAAATTGTTGGCTGCACTTGCCAATAGAAAATCACTGAGAGAAATAAGGGAAGATTTGGCACCATGAAGCACCGACGCCACGTGAGTTGTCAATGCAGTGAATCTTACACGGGCTGAAACTTAGACATATGACGTTTCCATATTTGCTATTGACTTCAAAATTTTAGCATGGACAGTAACTGTCCTTTGCCTGTTCAACAAACCCCAACGAGTGGGGGTTCGACGGGCCAATTTATTACTGCTTGAAGCCAAATTACATTCGAAAAGCGTATGAGGAATATTCGGTGGGGGAGGTGATGGAGGGAATGGTTCTTTTGATATTTCTTCAAAACGGCTGTTCCAAAAATATAGGAAATAAAAAACTTTTGAAAATTTGATACCAGGTACCTCCTGCGCATTCTCAGAAATCATAGGGTGAAGGTGAATTACCAAAATTTTTCGATACATGCATGGGTCACGGTTCAATGCCCCACAGGGCTTTCACACCTGGTTCCTACGAACCATTATTTGGGTCTTTTTCTGCTCATTAACCGCATGGATTTTTCTTGCGGCTGACTATGGACAAAATTTGCAAGCCACTTCGACTAAAGGTCCCAGTTTCCTATGAACTTCTATCTTTTCTCTACTAGTGCATTGACAATAGATAGTTGATGGTATTTGTCAGCGTCAGGCTCACTGATAAGTTAGAACATTTTAAAGGTGCAGAAAATTGCCAATCGTTCCTCACAACGTGCATTTGAAAGTATTTGACATTGCCTAACATTCGTACGTAAACTCCGAGCTAGGAATGTTGTTTGAGTGAATTCGAAAAACCTCAAAGCAGGCTACATAGTTATGAGTAAAAGAGAAGACGGGTCAAGCACCGGAACACTATGCTTTTTCTTCTGAACTTTCGAAATCGTGCAGGCTTTAATCGTCAGAGATAGGAACAGCAATAAAAAGGTGACACTTAGAGGGCGTGCAAGCCAATTAATGACACAATGCAGAAAGTAACTGCACAGGGCTCTGTACTGGTTGTTGGCCATCTGTCTAGAGCAATCTAGACAGATGCAACAAACATCTTAAGACAAATCTTACAGTAAGTTGTAAATATTTCTTAATTGTTAGGTGTCTAAATGTATCCAATGAATGTGATTGATTGATGAAACGATTAGTTGTTGTATTGACGCTATAGAAGAAGTCAACACAGGTTCCGCTGCTTACAGACAATCGTGTGGCCTATTTTGGTCTAATCGTTTAAAACACGGAATTTTAGTTTTTTACTGCTTATATCACATTCTAGATACAGCAGTGAGAAATACACTCGTTAAGCGATTGAAAAAATTTGCCCTGAAAAGTTAGTAAGTTGTGTCCTGGAAGCAACCAGGAGAAATCTGTCGATATCTTCCTCAAGGATCATCGAAATTGTTAATCTACAAGAGTAAATTGGTAAATAAAATTGGACCTCAAAGCTCAATTGGTTAGAGCATTGGCCGTACTAAGGCCTTCACCTTGCTGTCATGGGTTCGAATCCCACCGATGCGGATGAGTTTTTTACAATTGCGTTGAATTCATTTTTAAAATCTGTAAAATGACCTAATTACTTACTTGCACCTGGTGGATTCTAGATTGATTGCGTAGGAAATCCTGCTTTGACAGTCAGCTTACTTATCACAATTGATGGATTTAATATTTTGCAGTAGACTGGGTGGGTAACTTGACCCAATTGCGATTAAACGCATGGTTCAAGGTGGAGGCCTCGTATTTCAAGAGTGTTGACTGTACTAAACCTTTAACCTTGGTGTCGTGAGTTCGAATCCCACTGAGACCGCCGAGTTTTTCACAACTGGGTCAAATGAATTATTCAAATCTGCCGAAATTCCTAATAAACTAGGTAAAGGTCAACGATAATCAAGTAAATCGGATCAGCAGCACAGCCTGCTGTAAACCTTAAAAGGTTTTCGCATACAGATAGTTTTCTCTGTCATGATAAACTTGATGACCGGGAGGACAGAATCATTAAACGAACTGAAACACCATTCACAGCCGTCAATAGAATAAAACGGTGAAAAGGGTGAAAGTCGGAAAAAAATTCGGCGTCCGCCGGAGATTTCAGTGAATTTTATCTTAAATAATAACACTTTTACATGCAAGAAAGCGGTAGAGGCAATTCTGCGACTGTAAGCCGTTGAAAGAGTATGACGAATATGCTCACTTATTTACTTAAAATGCAAACTTGAAATTTTTCAGTCTTAACTAGATGCATTTAAACCAAATTAATGGATTTATACCGTAATTTCTTTAGTTATTAGTGTTGAAATATATGTAGCTTTGTAATTTGTTAAATAATTTTTATTCCTACCGAGGTTTTGCCCAGCTTACAGGACAAGAAATGTCACAATGTGTTTCAACTCAAAATCAGCCAATTCGGATTAGTGGGTCAACATCTTAATCGGGCAAATCTTACGAACAGAGATTTGAACCATTATCTGGCATTAATTGTAAATAAATGCCTGGCTAGAATGACATTAGTTAAGTTACGAAATAATTTATCGAAAGAGGTAAAAATAAGAGATAAACGGTAGGATGTTGGAAGTTTATTTGAAATGCCACCCTCTTACGCAATATGGAATGTTTATAACGTTTTGAGGAGTAACGTAGATGGAATTAATAAGTTTTCGATTACCGCGGTAATGGCCAGTTGACACAGATAGTTTTTAAAAGTCTACTTATTTCTGAAATTCTCAGTGGACAGCGTCGAAGCAGGTTTATTGAAAGCCTTAGAGGACAGGTGTCTTCTCCGTGCGGTTCCCGAACTAAAAGGATGAGGACCCATTCCGCTAAATATTTTTTTGTTTATATTGCGCTGGACGCTCTCTTCTGTTTACAGCTTACAAGGAATGCTACCGCCTTGGGCTTTCTAATGTGTGCTCTTAAACGTGGTGAAACTATTTGCTTACCCACCACTCTCAGACCAAATTCCCATCAATGCCTTTGCCCACCTCCGACAGATCTTTTTTTAAACTATCATTCGCCTGCACATGCCCACAAATTAGCCGCATTGCCTACATCTCTAGAAATAAAACGACAAAGTTTAATAATTAAGCTTAACTGTTGTTTGCAGGTGAACGTCTTAAAGATTTACGTAAGCGCAACCGCTGTAGATTTAACATGTTAACCTGCGTGCACCAAACTAGTGATAGGTTAAATGCTTGTCGAACCGCCTTTTGGAAGAAATGTCTTCTTCACAATTTCGTATCTCCACTTAAGCAGACGTCTTAACGCTTTAACTGCAGCAGGAAATAGCCTCGTCCATCCTCAGACACATATAAGGCTACCATGATGTACTTTAGCGCACATTTCTGACAGGAGGTGGTCATGATAGGTATACCAAAAGACATGCTGCTACCTGTAGCCATATGATTTTGCAATGCGGGCAGCTTTTGTCCGGAACGAGCGGCTAAGAACAAGGCTTAGATCTTTTACTAAACTGGATAAATTGGAGCTTTCATAGTCTTTTACAGGTTTAAATAGCAGACAGGGGGTGCAACTTGCATACTCGATCGGATCTCGTTCTTTGTTTCTCTGCTGCCTTTGCCAAACTTAGCCTCCCTGTTGTCATTCTTAAACCATAGAAGTGGGCCGTCCTCAAATTCCTTTTTCTCCTCTGTGCTTTGTGCGGTAAGCATACATATCCGATATAGTAATTCTGTTGTCTCCAATGGCAGCATATCTTGTGCAGGAAACCAACGCATTGCTAACGCGCTGCTCCTTGTGGGGGTATTCCATACGACTCATACTAGTATATAATCTGATCTTCAGCTCAAAGGTGAAGGATCTTGTCCACAGTGATGCTTTTGGGCACACAGACTAATAAATAACTGCAAGGTAAATGAGTAATTACTATATTTCATGATCATTTCTGGAGCAAGTTATGTGAACTGTTATATGTGATTTTTCGATGCCAAGTTTACTGCCTTACTGGCTCGAAGGATACACTAATACTGCTGAGTTCCTGCCGAGAATGAACCTGCTGTAAGTAGCTTTACTGGCTTTTATAAATAACTATACCATATTTCATCCGACCGAGCTTGCTTGATTCGTAATAGGGGATTATCAAGTTATGATGATGCAGCTTAAGCCTTTCCACAAGAACTGGCCTATGAGATACGAATTCTTCACAAAAAAATATTTTCTCGTATGATCTAAGGTAATTTACTCAACCATAAATATCTGACTTACTCGTGAAATTCATGACCGTTCCAACAGTTGAGTCGTTCACCCAGCAAGCATGGTTCACCGATATGCGTGTCGAATAGTTTTTCTGGTGTCATGTAGTTGGAAATCAATCTTTCCATTGCCAAATAACTGTGATGTTGCTCCAAGCGCAGTTGGGAAACCAGAGAAGCATTAATTGCTCTGGGGTAGTTCCACTTACTAGCCGTCCATTGCGGCGTTTCAGCCCGTGCGGCCTTTACAGTTGCTTCTACTAGAAATTCGGCCACGTCAAAGTGCCATTCAAGAGACTGCGAATCCAGCACAGGAATTTCAGGACTCGAGGAACAGCGTTCTTGGATCTACGAATATGGAGATAGGATTGTAAACGATAACCCTTTTTCTCTGTGAAGGTATATGAAATAATTAAATATCAATCTCGTTTTTAGATAAAAACTGTTTGAGCTTCCAAAAAATGCATGTGTAACGCGTTTCCCGTTCGCGTGTGACAAAAGTTGACTGGAGGCAGACAGTTAAGGACCTGGGCTTAAATTAAAGCTACGCCGACCCGGCGTGAAAATGCCCAAGCACTTTGATCGTGAATGACTGCTTTTATAGTCATCGTTCTGGGCAGCGAATGTTCGGGATTTCAAATACTACAACTGCACCATGAGGTCGAACGCGAAATCAGCAATTGAGATAGATAGATGGAAAGATGAGAGAGAGAGAGTGAGAGTGAGAGAGAAAGAGAGAGAGAGAGAGAGAGAGTGAGAGTGAGAGAGAAAGAGAGAGAGAGAGAGAGAGAGAGAGAGAGAGAGAGAGAGCGCAACTGATACAGCAGTGGCTGTAACCAAAACCTACAAAAATATGTCATGCCGTGGACTGAATCTGTGACTCTCTTTTTGTCGGCCTGTGAGGTTGCCTGTTCGACAGAAAGCACAGGTGAAAGGAAAGATTCTGCCCGTGCTTGTGCATAAATCACACGGAACCTCCGAAGAAGCTCATGTACCAACCTGCTATGGACTTGCCGGTTAGTAGCGAAGATCGACAAGAAGCAGAAATAACCTAACAAAATTGGTACGCGGTCCGCTGGTGGACTTATCGGCAGTTTCATTTGGGGTTTACTGAACACATAGTGGAAATGGACAGAGAGAGAGAGATTTCTATTTCAGGAATTAACTCTCTATGTGTACCTACATTGTGAGATGGCCAGTCAGCAAATTGAGGGGAGAGAGAGAGAGTTACAGTTCATGTTCATTTATCATGCTAAAGCTAGTTAAAAGTGTCAGTTTCTCAAGAGCTCTTTAATTTTTAACCTTAGCGTGGCAGGTAACAGCCATTTTCATGGTAAGAGTTAAATGAAGTGTGGCTATCTTTTCATCAGTTTAAATCCCCATATGCTAAATGCGTCTTCTATAATAATTGTGGGAGTTTTTGTGCGGAGATTTATATTTACGTCAAGAAGAAACACTGCGCTTATCATTTTCAATATATGTTTATTAGATATAGGCTCCATCCGATATAAGAGTGGGCTTTTTAATAAATTCACATGTTCCAACTATTACTCCTTGAAGCACGATTAACATGCATAATTTACCGTGACACTCAAAATGGACATGTGGCGGACGACGTTATCTTGTAAAAGTAAACAGAAAGGTCACTTGGAGGACGACTAAAAACGTCCACTTGGCAAAACAAATCCGCTAAAGTACATGTAAGGGTGTCAGCTCTTCTGAAATTGTATTTCTTCATAGATCGTAATTCTTCATGGGTCTTCTTCGTAATTCTTCATAATTCTTAATTCACAACATCATGTAACTTTCCTACTGTGTGACTAAAAACAAAAACGATTGCGTACTTTTGAGGTGTAAAAGCGATGCAAGTCGAGGCCCGGGGTTTAAAAAGCCGTGTGCGTAATCCACTTTTGATGTTTGCAATGGCCAACTTACTATAATTTTTGGATTTAAAGTGTTGTTAAGCTACACGATCGTGACTCGATTATAATTATTTTACTTAGTTACTACGATGTTTCCTTAATTTCAACCTTCATCTGATGAGAACTTACCTGTTGTTTTTTCCAAATTTTTATATGATATCTGTTTTAGGAGTTCTGGGTTGCGCTTTAATGTCACAGCATGATATTCTTCTCATTCTTTAAACTAGTTGGAACTATCAGGCAGGCTTGGTGACATACTCTGAAGACATTTTCAAGTGGAGAGTCTGATAGGATCTGTAAATCCGTCAATTATTGACTTACATTTTTGAAGGTAAGTGCAATGTAGGCCGATATTTGGCAAAGCGCGAAATCTTACTTGAATCTGATTTTAGTTTAAATCTTCACAATGGAAATAATACAGCAATGGCCCTAGTGCTGTTCAAATCTCAGAAATATAGAAATCTAAATCTAGTTACCTCCCCAACGTTGGTTAAGTTAGCTAATTCCAACAGTTTTTTGGTAACTCATACATCATAACTTCGGTATGATATCCAACTTGTACATCTTTTTAAAAAAGACGTTGGCCAGTATATTTTTTATGACATATCAGGAACCAAGAAATATGTTAGAGTTAGTAAAGTAAATATCTAAGACCCCTATCATCGCAGACGATGGGGAGAAAAATATTCAAAAACCCAGAAGATCCATGTCTCCATACGCCGTCGAACCGGGCATTCGATTTGTATTAATCTATAACCTATCAATGGATGGCACTTTCTCAGTTCTGTAAATAATGTGTTTTCTCTGAACCATGAAACGCAACTTGGATTTCAGGACAAACATTTTAAAGCACAAGCTCAGTAACGGCAACATTAAACTTTCCCATATCTGTTCCCTTTCAGTCCCATATCTGTTCCAGTCTCAATGACGAGACATGAAGAACGGTCCATCAATTGTAACGTTTTAATCCCAAAGAAAATTTGATCTACTTAAATACGCATCATCAGTTCACGTCATTGCAATGTAATTAGCATAAAAACCACATTTTCAAGGCTCATTTCATGGCGCTGGTGAATTCCATGAACATTGCATGAATTTCGAGGCTCTGCCTATCCCAGTTGAAACCCTGCTAACTCTGGTTGCTAAACGTCTATAGCCCCTTCAGACGTTAATATGTTTAGACGTTAAGTACTTTTTAAATCCACTTTCACCTCAAGCTTCCTTCTATATTCTGGCAGATGACTCCTAAAATTTTCTGGAGAGTCCGTTATCTGCCCGACTTGGGGATACAGGCGACTCACAACCGTTTTATTTTAGCTTAAAGTAATAGGAGGGCACCAGAAACTTTTCTGGACAGCGTGTGGAACAAAGTGTGTATTTAAGAAAGTATTGTTTTTTTTAGTAATTTTTAACATCATAATTTTGTAGTTTGGTAACGATACGTTTAAATATTTATTGAACGGCGTAACGCAGTAAAAAACCTAATTGTAGGACCTCTTTCGTGAAACTCGTCGCTGTCCCCCTCCGTAAGCCAGTTAACTTAAACGAAAAACATTGGGTTCCTCTATATCAGCAGACCAAATTGTATTTTCCGTTAACCGTAATGCAGTAGACAGTTTTAGTAATAGTTTCGTGATTTATTTTATGGATATTGCTATATAAGAATACGGCAGTTCTGCCAGAAAGGGCTTCAAGCTTCTTGTGAGAATCTTATCTTATGCCTTTGTACTGTCGAACTTTATATTAACTAAACATTTGAACACGAATCTACTTAAATGGTCTAACAGGCAAGTAAAGACTTATGAAATACGTTATCTGATTTCCATTTTATTTCGATAATTTATTAATTTTACATAAAACCTTAAAGAAATTAGTACGCACACTGTGTTGAGAGGTAGAAGGTTGAATCGATGAACCAAGCATATTCGCGCAATATCTTGAATTCTTAAGAAGAGGCAGCAACCGAGTACAAAAGAGAGACTTACGATAGCGAAGCGCTTATTTGTCCTACAGTTTTTTTGTTGTAAAAATGGCAAATTGTCATTGGTTCAATGTAGTAGTGTGGATTACATTGTAGTTTGCTTGAAAAGAAACTGTTCGTTTATGAGCTTCCACTTTAAAGCTGATGGCTGAACGAAGCAAATCAGAATAACCATTTCCTAAAGTAACGCTGCTTTTATTAAAAATCATATCACCTCGTTCATCTACGGCATTTATATATTATTGTCTACCTTGAGGTGTAGAAATACGGGTTTCTGATTAGAAAGTAGATTGACGTCCTAATTCTTTCTTTAGGTTTTCCTTGTTCAAAACTGCTTCGGGAAAATCGCACTCTTTCAGTATATACTAGTATTCCGTATATTGCTCCTGATGATGTTCGCTATCTTCAGTTTTATAAATCAGACTAGAACTTACTGTAGTTCCCCATATGTTGGAATGTTTAATTTAAAAGATTTTGCGTAATCAGGGGAGATTTATTTATTGGAATTTAACTAAATATGTGATTAATATCTTCAAAGTTTTCCAAAAAGTATTTCTTACTTTCTGTGCCAAACGTATATGCATGGTAAAGGCAGGCTCTTGAACCATCATGTTTTTGGTTTGAAGCAATTTATTAAGTACATGAGCTGGAAGGCCATTCCTTCGAACGCTACTACAAAGCGAAATTCTAGCACCGACACTGCAAACAAACAGCCATCATTGGGGGAGCCCGTTTAGAAGATTGCACGTTCATTTCATCCGTCCCTTTTCTAAAATACACGTTTTCCGAAAATCCCAAATACGACATAAATTCTGAATCACACTGAAAGACATCCGGTAGCTAAATATGCAACTGTCTACGTACTCAATGCACTCCAGTTCCGAGCTCGTGTGTAGCATGCGTTAATTAGGGTCTTTAAGTCATGAACTCCACTGTTTCAAACTATCTCGAACAGAAGCGTGAAGAAAAAAAGTAATTTTAATCTTTCAATAATTAAATCAGCTTTCCATATATCCAGACGCGCGAAGAGTGATGGCTTATTTCCAGAAAACTACTAAGGCGTCTTCATTCATGTGACACAGGCAGTAGAGATAAGATCTTGTATGACATTCGTATCTGTTTGGGTGTGGGAATTCTAGGTGAAACAGTAGCAACACAAACTTACTTCAGTTGACCGTCAAGCCAGTATCTATGCCCAAACAGGAATGAGGGTGCTCTGATGGACAAACGGTTGTATTTGAGAAGGAGAATGTTCAGTTCATAAACAAGAGCTGTCCTTTACGACGGAGTAACTGGTGCCTGAGAAAAAGTGTGTAAGCACCAAACGAAGCATGACATGGTTCTTTCTAGCCTAATTGAGGAGCGTGAAAGAATTGGTCAAGGGCATTTTTTCTGAACTGAATATGAGCACTTTTTTTCCCGTTCAATAATTTCGTCAAGGAGATTGCAGATTAAGTGAGATAGGTGGGCACTCAGTTGTAGTATTTTGTATTTCTGGTCACCGACCTTCAAGGGAGAGCGAAATTCAAGTTGACAAACCAAGAGACAGGGCGATAACCAGAAAAGGACGCCCGCAAGTAACGTTCTAAGTGCTGCCAAATGCCCTTTATTCTGAGAGATTTGAATTTGGGCACTAATTAGACCACTAGCCGTTCAGATATTTTGTCGGCATCTTCGACCTTCCACAGTGTAAATATGCCCACGGTTGACCCACTAGATATATATCCTCTTTCACTTTCGGCCAAGTACCCGAGTGGAGTCCGATATTTTCAATGCCATGGCCATTTGCTGTGGACATTTACGATGTCTCATATGTTTGTGAGTGGACAACAATTTTATTGAATTGTTAAGCGTATTTGACTTTTAAAACACAGTCTGACCTAATAAGCTATTCTAGAGTTAATGGTTTTTTAAGTTATTTAGCATGCTTACAAGATTTTTCACGCATTCAGGCTTCGGATGTTTTTTCAACATAATTTAAACTTTCTGCAATAGTTATTTGCTTCATAAACCTGCAGTTTGCTTCTTCAGAAACTTAACAAAAATTAAAAATTCTTCTTTTTAACCTGCTGCAGAGAGATGTAGAGCTGCTTGCAAAACCAGATATATTCGAAATTTATCAACCGTTTCTTATTTATTCAACGTTGTTGATGGGCAGTCTAGCTCTGCACCCATGAAATGTCTATGATGGCATTCAGTTTTTATAATGGAGTAATATTTGCCCGTGATCCTTATGAAGTTGCATCTCATTTAAGGGATACTGTTCTGGTTATCAGTTTGATTGACACTATGAAAATATATATCTAGTAGTAAATAATATTGATGTAATCCTCTGAGCAAAATGAAAATAGTTATCACTTCGCTTGTAACTATTAGCTGAAAAATGGCGTATATTCTGGGAGGTTTATTGAAGGGTTAATTGGACAGCAAAATGTCCTTTTCCCTTTCTTTAGTGGTTTTAGCCAGAATTATAAAACTTGCATGCAATTCGAAAAAAGACCACATAATTTTAATAAGCTCTATTTTCCATCTGTGATAACCACTTTACAAACACCTTATATCCATATCATATATCTTTTAATTTTGTAAAATAACTATTAACACACTTCTGACAAGGATGGTAAAAAGGTTTACTCCTATTTATGAACTTTACTATAAATAATATCTGTATGCAAGGAGTGGCTACGGAATATGGAATAGGAGTATTGGCAAATGTTGAAAGGGGGCTCAATTGTAAACATCTCATAGCAGATGTACGGAATGAAATGCTCTGGTCTCAATTTTGTTACCTTTTTTAGGATAATAAATGAATACTCAGCACAAAACACACAATCTGATACTCTCACCCATTTTTGTGGCAGATACGATTTTTTTCGATTATCGATGTTTTATGTTTGCTGTGCATGTTATACCGATAGAGTCCCAATTTTCCCTGCCGACGCACATCAATGACGCACACACTTTGCAAGTATAGGTATCAAAACCTTTAAAGAACATAAAACGTTAGAGTTTACTTTCGTACATTCTTTTAGTTAAAAACTTCGCTTTTTGATATGTGTTAAAGATCTTAAAGTTTGAGTTTAATTTTTGCAGACAAGAAGTGACTGTGTGAACAGGGTTGGATTTGGTTTAGTACAATGAATGAGATGAAGTAACTTAGTAGTTATTACTCTTTGCGAGGCCAAATAATTATTAAGAAATGCTGAACAGCATTCGTCAATATTAAGAAAGGTGCATAGCAAAATTTAAATATGGATGTTTATTCCTACGCTAATTCTGATTAGACAGAGAAAGCTTATCTGGCGGTAGTAATGGTGGTGGTGATTGAATGTGACAGTCAGATTACTTACCCTTCTTCCCATTTCCCGCCAATCTCCGTAATGTGCCTTATCAATTCTTTCTGTCCACGTTCGAAGTTCATCAACAAATATATTTGAAAGGAATGGACTCATAAATGTTTCCTCACTCATTGTTTTGCGAGCCATTAGCTGAGAGAACTTCAAGAAGTTGTCCGTTAACTCGTTTAGTTGGTTTCGAATTCCTATTAGACCTGCCAAGCAACCGCGTACAACGTTAAGGCAGTGTGCTGGGCACGGAACACCAACAAGGTGAATTATCTCAGGAATTGTCGAGCCATTTTGAATACTCCTGTCTGTCGTATACTCCTCACGACAAAGTCTACAGAAGAAGAGCTGCTCGAATCGCTTAACGCAGCTGATGGAAGTTGGATATTTTTCAATAGACGATAAGATCTTTAATAGGAAATGCAAAGAAAAAACTTGAAGATATTTATGGCGTAAACAATTTCAAACTTAGCTTCGTCAAAAGATAATGCGTCAAAATACAAGCGTGCTTCGCTTACTTAAATGTCAATATATTGGCATGAATATCCACAGCATAAAACTTAGTCTAATCGAAAAGATACCTGTAGTTATCTGTGTTCGAAAGATTTAAAATAAGCAGCATACAAAAAATCTGATTATAAAAATATCATTGGGTAGATCTGTATACTCTGGTATCTGATATAATCCATTTGATGTTGGTTTCAATCCTTTGTATCTCAGCTTGATACATATTTCTTCTGAAAGTTTGGGTAGCGTTTGTTTTATTGCTTGAATAAAATATTTAAAGCTCGTTAACAGAATAATGTCAAAAAGTTTTTTTATATTATGAAAATGAGATTCTGAAAGTATAACATATATGAATACTCGCGTAACTTACCTCGATGAAGAAGTAATAATATTCAAGATATGACACAAATTCTCTTTCCACCATTTCAGATACCGTCAATGCCAGTTCATTTGTGCTTTTAGAAAAGGCAATTTCAAATGAGTTGAGCAAATCGATTTGGCCACTTAAACAATGTTCCATATCAGCTTTCAATCCTGTCAGCTGTATGATCGCCATTAATTTGGTTTCAGCGAAAAAGTTCCTACAAGTTAAAAATAGCAGCCACAAATACCTAATTGATGATGCTAAACATCACTTTTCTTTGGTACGCCGATTAATGATTGAATGCTTGAATAAAGTCTGGATATCGTTGAGGATATCTGGCGTGGGGGAAAACCGCTTCCAACACAATAGTTAAACAGTTCAGTGAAGGTGTACTCTATTGTTTTCATAAAGGGCTCTAGAAAATGTTATTTCTGCTGAAGACTTACTTATAAAAATAGGGAAAAATGTGTCCAGACTCTTTCGAATGTAGGATAGTTTCGAAACGGAACCCAAGTCCTCCAAATATTTATAGTCTATGTACATTTTTTCTGCTTCCGCAGTGCAGCAGTTTTCAGTGAAGGGCAAACAGTTTTCCAGCTTTTGGTCTAAAAATGACATTGAGAAATTAATTATAACTTTGGGATCTTGAAATAAGAACGTCATTTTCTAATTTGTGTTCGTTTACACCTTTTCCGTAAAAATGTGCAATCATCACTGAAGCCGTTTCCTTTGGAAATTTGCATGCTTTTAAATGGGTAAAAAGCAGGCAAAATACAGTAGCATAAAAGATGCAACAGGAACTTTGCATAATGAACAGTCAGAGCAGTTAAGTTGTTTTCGTGCATTCTTTGCTCATTATTCAAAATCAAATGCTGATAGAGGTTGAATATAAATTTATTTTGGACAAGACAAACAATGAACATCTGCGTTTGAAGTTCGCCATCTGTTTTTTTATAATTCCTTTTTAATTGGCAGAACGTTTCTTCTAACAGCAGTTATAAAGTCATAAATTTAACGATTTTCGTTTAGATGTGCTAAGTAAATGGTTCTCACTTTTCGCCTCCAGTTATAGAAATCATCATCCTTTGCTACTCTTGCCATATTTCTCTAAATTACTTGGCAGTCGTCTCAAGTGAATGCAATTTTTCATGATTTTTCCTTTCAATGGTTTTATTTCTCATAAAATTTATATTTATTTACTTGAAATTCAATTATTATTAATCCCAAACAGATTTGCGCAGTTACTCGATTCAAAGGCAGATACCAGCGTTGTTTCTGGAACATTAATGACTCAGGAAACTAAACTTTTAGGGTTTATTTACCTGCGATCCGAAGCATGGTGTGCCCACAGGTCCTTACCAGACTGACTAGAAAAGCAGCTGAATCAAACATACCAGCCATACCAACATACCACCATCCTACTATAAGTGAGATAGTGTGCCTCTGAGTCTTCAGTAAACGCCTTCTACCACCACCTTCCAATTTGAAAGTTAACATAAATGTACCCTCTTGGCCAATTAAGCTATCTTGATTGTTAATATCATGTTTGGTGTAAGTTTTGACAGTATCTCTTGCTCGAGTTCAATATGCATACTGAGCTAACCTGCTACAGTGCTCTGTTTCCCGTTTCATCAGTTTCTGCTTAAACTCATTAAATCATGTACCAAAACCCAGTGATATAACTTTCAAATATTTTTCCACAGCTGAATGAGATCAGCCGTTGCCTCGTGTCCTGGACAGTTGGCCATTATTGGAGTCAGTTTCCTTTTTAAGCAACAGACAGTTCGCACACTAAAATTTTGCGAGGCACTTGCAAATCAAGGTGACTTTGGTTCAGACTGTGGCGTTCCTTCACCACCCAAAAAGAAAATAAGCAAGATCTTATTAGCAATAAGGTACTGGATGCCTATTTCTGGGAGAAAACGCTGCGATGTTTTTCAATTTTTTAAGTATATTTTGGTATTACATCGAGTCTCCTCCTGAAAGCCTCAAATATATACATTTTAATTTCGACCGTTTGACCGTCGATTCTGACAAGGTCAACTGAGTAACCAAGCCGGGTGGACAAGAGATTGTGGATCTTGTGTAACCAAGTTTTTACTGCCAGTAGAATGACGCAGTGTCTACGACACCCATCATCCTTAACTATCTGACTCGGTACTATGACAAACTCAGAAGGACCAGAGGCAGAGGCGGCTGGTGTGGCATGAGCCCGTGCCTTTGCGTACCACCACACCCAAAAAAATGTGGCATTTTCTATGGGTGATCGTCCCCAATAATGCCTGCCGTGCACTAATCTGGTCCCTGGTTTTGTCCAGCGTATCAACCACGTGGCCCGCTGTGTGGCTGACATAATAAGCCAGTTCGAGCGTCGCAGTTTGACGATGTCCACCATATGCTCCAAAAAAGGGTGATGCAGAGACAGTGACTTTCGCTTGAATTAGTTTTAAGTGATATTAGACTTGCACTGCAGCTACCGCTCTCTCTCTCTCTCTCTCCTCCTTCACTCCTTTGCCAGGTTTCATGACACAGTCAATAAGACAAGAGGAGGGAGTTGGCGCAGGTGGCTGGACCCGCTGGAGGCACCCATGAGCGTGCCGGCACACCTGGCTCGGATCCCACGGAGTGTGTGTGTGCTATAAAAGCTACATTAAGAGAGAGCCATTGCAGTCTGACTCTCAGTCCACTAGTAAGTCACTCCACGCAAAATACACATTGGAGTGATCACGCGGTTCGAGTTATCCCATAAGTTGGAAACCTTTGAAGCCACAACTTTTAGCGCCGCGTGGTAGTTTCAAGCGCTTCAGATTGTTTATAGGGAATAAAAATGCCATCAGCTGTCAACCTAACTCTTCCCCCACCCCCAGAATCAGACCTCCATCCGAGCTGGTCACTTTTCTGATGTGGGGGTGGGCACATTGGCTGACGGACCGGCGTTCTTATCATCGCGTGCCACAGGACGACCTGGCCCTCAGAATACACACATCAGGATCCAGTAAACAAGGGGATGTAAAGGAGCCATCGCCGTCGTACTCCCAGTCCTATGGTTAGCTGCAAAACGCGTAACGCACACTGGGCCGATGGCGTGGTCTGGTGTAAGCATCACATTGGTAGCCTTCTAAGCCACGGTTTCTAGGACACTGTGATATATAATGATGGGGAGGGTGTTGCGTACGGATTGGTGGAAGTAGTATGCGCTGTTGTAGTTTAGCCTACGGTGGTTTACCGCAGATATTGGGATAGGCGCATACGACCTAATAGGTCCATGTGGTGTGTGAAGGCGCGGGAGCAGTGAGGGCAGTGGAGGCGGGCGTGGTGAGTGCATGTTGGAGCCTCAGGCACTGGTTTATCAGTCTCCATGCGATGGATTCGAAGGTGACCAATCAGGCTGATGCGTGCGGTGAAGTTAGGGCACAGTGTGGGCAGGAGAAATCGGGAGGGGTAGGGGATTGTCTTTCGTGGTAGTGGGGATTGAAGTTGTGGTGTGAGTGGCAGGAGCGAAGGGTGCACATGGTGTGTCAGTGCTGTCGACACTGCGTTGAATTGAGCTGTCACTATGCGCATGTGACCGAATAGGCCCATGTTGTGTGTGTATGCGCAAGGGCAGTGAGGGCAGGCGACGCGGCGAGCTTTGCTCTTGGTTTTTTCTTCAGAAACTGGCTCAGCAGTCTTTGTGCAAAGGATTTGCAAGTGGCCGACCGGGACGATGCGCGAATTGAATGTGTGGTCTCAATAAGGATACTTTGGGACCTAGCTCCCATCGCTGCTGCTAGTGGTGGTGGTGGAGGTAACAGGTGATGAGTATTGGAATGTGGTCCCTATATTGGTGAGAAAGATGGAATTGGTGTCAGGGATGACCGTGGGGGGTCCGAGCGAGGGTTGGCAGAATATGACGCACCAGTTAGTGTTTTCGAATGGTTATTGCATTGTGTCCGAAGGTGTCCAACTAGGCTGATTCGCGCGCAGAAGGTTTGTTGACTGTGCGGGCATGTAAGGAGCGTTTGGACATTTGCGGTGTTGATCCGGAGCACTGGTGACTTTCGCGCCGCCTTTTTGGCCTTAGTGGCGGCGACTCGATTGACATCATTGATTGTTTCGCTTGTCTTCACTGCCCTCGTCCAGAATGGTTGGTTCTGAGTGAGCTGTTCCCACCTTGGCGGGTTGATCTGCAGTTGCTTCTGGAAAATCATAAGAATGTACATATAGTGTCCTACTTGACCCCTTTGTCGACAAGAACACGCGGCAACATCTCCCTGGAAGGTCCAGGCGCGCAGGTCAATTTTCGAAAGCTGAGTGAAATGTTAAAATTTGAACTTACCTCTTTGTTTCTTGCTGACGTTATTGGCTTAATTATTGATTAAAGTTTTGCATTTCTAGCCCTTAATCAACTGCGCATTCCTGTGGTGTTTGTCTTTACCAATAGGTGGAATTATACAGTTTAATGTGTTTACCCGAGATAGCCTCATATCTCGTTCTCAAATTTGAACGGATTTATTTATTTCATGCTATATTTGTTGGCTAAAGTGTTGACAAATTTCTGTATTTCTAACATTTAAAAACAGCATATACCTGTGAAAATATTCGGTCTTATACTGCTTCACTCGACGTAGCCTCACTTGCCATTATGATAAAGCCACATTCTAAACAGAATTATGAAGCGTGAACATAGAAATTTACTTGAAATTTAAAAACATCAATTTCCAACAATAAGTTGTTTGCAGTAACCATTTTTACTGTCGAAATATCAACCAGATGGAAATCAATATCAGCATAAATTTTTTAACCTGCCTATCCTGCATCGATTGCACTCATATTTTCGACGAGAGATGAAACCAACAACCTCAATTCGTCCTAAGCTACCTGCCTCGGGACCTAAGCGTTGCTTGATTACACCTAGTAGTCTCAAAATTGACTCATACATGCAACCCATAATTAAAAATTAACAGCTAGATCTGTCCACTTTACAGAACCGGAATGACTTAATAATGAAGTTTGGATTTATTTTATCTATCGTCGGTAACCTGTTCTGATGTTCCCTCTCAAGATTGAAGAAGTCACGACTCGCTTGCTTACTTGGTCGCAAGCGAGGCTTTTGACAGACAGAAACGAAATCATAATTTTCTCCTAAAAAATGCTCCCCTACACAAACGCCCAGTTGACGTTGCTATGGACTTTTGTACTCTGGTGGTTTCAACTACAAAAAATTGGAAGCAAAACGCCTCTTTTCGCGTAGCAAGAATCCTTCTATCTTAGTTAAATTGCTTTCAACAATTGAGGTGAACGCGATCTTTGCTCAACGAGGTCACACTTTTTGCTATTTGGAAATGACAAAATATTTCCTTTGTCGAGATCTTACACCAATGGAGCGAAGAAATGGGTGTTTCCTGTCAAGTAGATCATCAACATTTTCAACCTTATATTCACAAGTCTGGTCGTATTTCCACTAACGTCAATGCGCCAGTTAATTCATCTCCTAAGACGTCTAATTCGGTCAGCCCCTCCATTCAACTTTCTATTTCATTTACCTCAATGCCGATTAATGAAATTTAGGGTGCTTTTAGCCCACCTGTAATGTCCATAACCCCTTCTAAAGCATTTATGCTGTCTTACCCGTCTAAAGCAATTAGACCCACAGTTTTCCCTCTTTAACGCCGTTCGCCAGGCTTCTCCGTTAAATTTTCTGAGCCGCTCCGCATAAATAACGTACTTCAAATGCAAAATCCGTTATTATTTCAATTAAAAGACAACTTATTTAACCCTCCAAAAAATAGCTCATCTTATAACCCCACAAGTCCTCTTATACCCCCAATTATATCACCTAATGCAGGTCGTCTGAAGGACATAAATCCAAACTTAACCGAAAGGTAATGTAGCGCAGTTCTAACTAATCGCATGCTGCCTTCTCCAAAACTAATCAAGCCTCTCTGACAGAAAATAACCCTAAGCATGTTAACCGATATATCAAACCGACTTAATATCACTTTATTCTTATAGCTGGTTACCCTCTCCCACCAGCCTCTATATAACATCTAAATTCTCCCAATTCTGTTGTAACTACCAACAGCCATATGCCGTACTTAACACCTATGGGGTTCGATACCAGGAAGTTATATGCCTACAACATTTAGATATCTCTTTTCGCCTTTTTTCCTGAAATTCCTTATACCAATAATTCTTGTATGCCTATAAATCTGATAAACCAGCTCACAGAACTCTTGCTGGCAATGATGGCCAAAAGAGAGATCCATAAGGACTTCAAGGGCGTCACAATCGATCATCTTAACAAAGACTCCTCGCGGAAAGCCAGTGCGGTTTCCGCTGCCATCGTGGCACTAGCAACGTGAACTTTGCCACACGCCAGCTGCAGGAGAAGTGTCAGGAGATGCAGACTCCCCACCGAAAAACCTTAGTGGATCTAAAGAAATCCTTTTACGTGTTGAATCGCGAAGGACTGTGGAAGATCATGTATAAATTCGGCTGCCTTGAGCGATTCACTCACATGGTGCGTCAACTCAGCGATGGCATGATGGCGCGCATCATGGTCAACGGAGGCGTCTCAGAGGCATTCGCATTGACCAACGGAGTAAAGTACGGCTACGTCATCGCGTCTTCCCTCTTCATTCCCATTTTCTCTGTCATGCTAATGGACGCCTACCGTGAAGAACGCCCTGGTATCCGCAGCACCTACCGGACGGATGACCGATTCCTAAACCAACGGTGGATGCATTTCTACTCGAGCGTATTCACAGCCCCCATCCATGATCTTCTCTTCACTGACGACGGTGAACACAATGCAACGATAGAAGGGTACATGCAAAGGAGTATGCCGCTGCCGCTTTTGACAACTTTCGATTGCACATAAACACGGAGAAAACGGTTGTCAGGCATCAGCTGACGTCCAATACCGCCTATAACGCTGCTCGCATAAAGGTCAACGGCGCTCAACTGAAATCTGTGCGTACCTTCATTTACCGGGGCAGCAACCTCTCCCGCAGCACCACAATCGACCGCTGTGGAGCCGACATAATACGTAGATATATGGATATAGGCCTTCAAAGGATAAGGACCTTATTATCATAGTATATATGCCTCCTAGCTCCTTAGATCTGGCTTTTATTTGTCATAATTTTCTTTATAATAGTAATTTATTAAATGCCAGTTTACAGGCTTTATCAGAAGAAATATACAGCGATAATTAGACTAACAGTGAAAAAAAATGCTAAAGGAATATATTAATTAGTGTTTTAACAAATTTTATGCTATTCAGGAGAAAGAAACGGCTGATCGTGGGATGATAGCAGTTCGGAACGGGAAATGGTTAGCACAAGTGCAGTTTAAAGGTCTTTTTGCAACAGTTACGGATGTTTCCGAGAATTTCGAATGAGCCACTAAGATTCGTCTTGCACGGGACAGACAGGGGCAACCTTGCACACTCAGCGAGCCAAGCTCTGTAAAATCTGTTGCTCAACTGTTCCGTCGTCGATCCTCCTATAAACGAGGATATGAAATCCCTCCATTACTAAATTAAGATAAGAACTTCGTTCTCAAAGATTCTCAAAAGTCACAATTTTTTAATGCGTTCTTTGCAAATCATCTTACGATGGACTCTGAACCGGTACCGACGTTTCAGCCATTCTCATTAAATAATATCAGCACCATTGATTTCTCCTTAGAATGAATTCATATGCCAATAATTCATCTTAAAACTCACGCTCTTCGAGAACTGACGGTATTCCAAACTCATTTATCAAGAGAATGCCGAGGTTGCTCCGATTGCTTAGCCATATATTCTCAGTTTATCTTTCAAACGGATTCTTTTCTGACTCATGGAAGACATCTATTTTCTTCCTGTCTTCAAGTCGGGATCTCGTTCGGACGTAAATAGTTATGGAGGCATTCACGAAATCCCGACTCTAGCAAAACTTCTTCAAACTATTTTTTAAATCTTATTCTCGACTTTTGCCTATAAAATAAGCTTTTAAATGGCTTGCAATATGCTTTTCTACCCGGAAGATCATGAGAGGTGTGTCATTTAGCTTTTATAAGCCTCGTCACTTCCCTTCATAATGAGCAGCAGTCAGTGGTTGTGATCTACTTTGACGTCAGCAAAGACTTTGACAAGGTACCAGTCAGATGTCTTCTGGTGAAACTGGAAGCCCTTGGCATCCGGCCAACTCTCCTTGACTCCATTGGTTCCTTCTTTTCTAATCGCAAACAGAAGGTCTAAGTAGGTAATAGCTACTCGACGCCTCAGCCAATAACGAGGGACGTTTTTCAGGGCACGGTTCTTGGTCCCCGCCTCTTCATACTGTACATAAACGAAATTTCAACTTTACTAAAAAATTCACAAAATTTCGTTTACGTCGATGATCTCAAGTGCATTTAGGCATTTTCTAAAGACACAATCAATGGTTGCGTTGATAAAATCAGCACTGATAAACTTATGCTTTTCCATTGGAGCTGTAGCTGGCGGATGGAATTTTCTCCATCCAATAGTAGTTTCACGTGATTTGGCCCTGCCAAGCTTCCTGGACCCCTACTATTTCAAAATTGTAACTTTTAGAGCAAGCAACCATAAGAGACTTAGGTCTTAGATACACGAATAAGCTAGCATTATCACTTCATGTAGATCAAATTTCTACAAAGGCTGTGGTTTTATATCACATAATTTCTTCCTTCAGGAAATAAAGTTAAGGCTGTACTGCATGTTTGTTCTTCTCATCCTTGAATACTGCTGTCCCCTTTTTGGGCTGATGAATGCCTCTGACCGCTGTAAGATTGAAAAATTTCGGAGGGTTTTTACTCGAAGACTATTTTCTCTTCCTGGATCCAGTATCACTTATACGGATAGATGCCAGTTAGCAAACATTAAATGTGTGTGGGTTTTAAAGACTCGAAGCCAGTCTCTGCTTCCTGCTTCGTATTAACTCTAGTCCAAATCTCCCATTAATCAACGTTCTCATTCTGGAAGGTCAAACTTATGCCACCGTAATTCGTCCATAATCAGTGTACCATCTCTTACCTCCACAACCAACCGTTCTCTGTTTTTTGCTTCTAAATATGCTTTCATCTGGGATAATCTTCCACTGGAAATTAGGTTGTCGTCTACAATAGCGATTTTCAAAACCAAATTACGCAAAAATTTAACTTCGGAAGATATGAAGTCCTTTTTGTCTGTTTCATTCTCAAACTAGCAACTTTTGCACTTTAAAGGGTCCTCCTGGTATTTGATGCAGTTCCCTTTGATATAAAATTGGCTTCTTTATATGTTTTCATTATCCTCTGCAGAGTCAATCTTCGCAGTCACTGATTCGTCCCCTCCTTTTCAACTATCACCGCCAACTCTTGTCAACCTAGATACTTTATTCCGGTTTTGCAACCCTGACGGTTTTTTTCTAAATCTGTTGATAATCGTGGTGGTTTCGGATGTTTTCGCCACCTTATTGGTTGACAATGCAGTCAGCAAGGTCGCATCTCGGTTCTAATCTCGTGACCTCCATTTTCCCCTCTTCATTTCGACCCTTTTGTCTTCAATGAGTTCCTCCTCTCTCACCTCCCTGATAGTTATAAGCTGTAGCTCTGGCTGTTTTATTATCTCTTACCTGACAAGGAGCGTTCCGAACCCTCAAACGTTGTCAGCAACATCACAGATCTACCCCATTGCATCGTACCAATCCCATCAACTATACCTATTTAATTTTTTAGAGAAGCAGTTTTTTCACCTAGTTTCCGTTTTTTACATTGACGGCTCGTCAAACTCAACCCCCGATTTAACCATGGGAGTTTTTTTCACCGCTTTTTTCCTAGTTCACCGTATATTTTCGAATAATGTTGATTATTGTTTTTAAAATGGCGAATTGTCCTTAATCGGAAATGCCTACCATACTACTCATTTTTGCTGTTCATATGGATGTTAACATAGTGCAGCTTTTATCCGCTTTGTATTTATTTATACGGCGATACGATGTTTGTAATGATGGGGCCCTCTGGGCCTTAAATGTACAATTAATTTATTTGTTTATTTATAGGATGTCGGTCGCCGTTCATCCTCCCAAGATGACCGCTCCAGTGCAGATGCAGTTGTTTCAGGTGGGCATAGTTACTGAGGATGCTTGTTTCTTCCAGCAATTCTGTGTCCGGTATCATGTCCTGCCATCTTAGCCTGGAAATGCTTGACTGGTTAAGGTAAGAATAAATTAATAAATTGTACATTTAAGGCCCAGAGGGTCCCATCACTACAAAATTAGTATCGCAGTATAAATAAATGCTAGGTCGATAATGCCTTCACTATGTGAACAACCATATAAACAGCAAAAAAGAGTAGTATGGTAGAAATATCCGATTCAGAACAATTCTCCATTTTTAAAACAAAAATCAACAATATTTGGAATATACGGCTAACTTGGAAAGAAGCTGTGAAAAAACTCCTACGGTTAAATCGGGGGTGGAGTTTGACGAGCCATCAATTTAAAAAGAGAAACTTGGATAAACAACTGCTTCTCTAAAAAAATTAATGGGTAGAGCTGATAGGATTGGTACGATGCAATGGGGTGGATCTGTGATGTTGCTGACAACGTTTGAGGGTTCGGAACGCTCCTTGTCGGGTAAGAGATAATATAACAGCCAGAGCTACAGCTTATAACCATCAGGGAGGTGAGAGAGGAGGAACTCATCGAAGACAAAAGGGTCAAGATGAAGAGGGGAAAATGGAGGTCACGAGATTAGCACCGAGATGCAACCTTGCTGACTGCATAGTCCACCAATAAGGTGGCGAAAACATCCGAAACCACAACGAGTATCAACAGATTCCAAAGGCCACCGTCAGGGAGGAAATAAAAATAATTTACATATTTAAGGCCCAGAGGGCCCCATCATTACAAAATTAGTATCACGCTTTACATAAATACAGAGTTTATAATAGCTGCACTATGTTAACAGCCATATGAACAGCAGAATTAAGTAGTATGATAAGCATATCCCATTCAGAACAATTCGCCGTCTTTAAAACAATTGTTAACAATCTTTGGAACACACGATGAACTAGGAAGGAAGCAGGGTAAAAAAACTCCTACGCTTAAATTGGGAGCGAAGTTCGGAGAGCCACTAATTTTTTATAAAAAAACTAGGAGAAAAATCTGCTTCACAAAAAAATTCATAGCTAGAGTTGATGGGATTGGTATGATGTAATGGGATATAGAACTGTGATGTTGCTGGCAAATTATGAGGGATCAGAAGGCTCCTTGTTGGGTGAGAGATAATATAACAGCCAGAGCTCCTGATTATAACCACCACGGAGGTGTGAGAGGAGGAACTCATCATTAACAACTGGGTCGAAACGAAGATAAAAAGTTGATGTCACGAGATCATCACCAAAATGTGACCTTGCTGACTGCATATTCCACCAACAAAGAGGCGAAAACATCAGAACCGGACGCAATCATCAACAGATCCTGGAGACCATAATCAGGGTTGCAAAATCAGAGGAAAGTATCAAGGATGTCATGAGTTGGCAATGATAGTTGAAAAGAGGAGGCGAAAAAGTGACTGCGAAGATTGACTCTGCAAAGGATAATGGAAACATATTAATAAACCAATATAATGTCAAGGGAACTGCCTAAAATACCAGGAAGACCCTTTTCAAAGTGCAAAAGTTGCGAGATAGAGTATGAAACAGACAATAAGGACTTGAAGACAATAAATAAACAATAAAGTATTTTTATCTTCCGAAGTTAAATGTTTGCGTAAGTTGGTTTTGAAAATCGCTAATGTAGACGGCAACCTAATTTCGAGTGGATGATTATCCCAGATGAAAGTATATTTAGAAGCAAAAACGGAGAACGGTTGGTTGTGGAGGTAAGAGATGGTGCATTGATCATGAGAGAATTATGCTGGCATAAGTTTGAATTTCCACAGAGAGAACGTTAATTAGTGGGAGATTTGGACTAGAGTTAACGCGAGGCAGGAAGCAGAGACTAGCTTCGAGTTTTTCAAACCCACACAAATGTAATGCTTGCTAACTGGCATCTATCCATATAAGAGATACTGGATCCAGGAAGAGAAAATAATCTTCGAGTAAAAACCCTCTGAACTTTTTCAATCTTACTGCGGTCAGAGGCATTCATCAGCCCAAATAAAGGACAGCATTATTACAGAATGAGAAGAACAAACATGCGGTACAGCCTTAACTTTATTTCCTGAAGGAAGAAATTATGTGATATAAAACCACAGCCTTTGTAGAAATTCGATCTACATGAAGTGATAATGCTAGCTTATTCGTGTATCTAAGACCTAAGTCTCTTATGGTTGCTTGCTCTAAAAGTTACAATTTTGAAATAGTAGGGGTCCAGGAAGCTTGGCAGGGCCAAAACACGTGAAACTACAAGTGGATGGAGAAAATTCCATCCGCCAGCTACAGCTCCAATGGAAAAGAATAAGTTGATCAGTGTTGATTTTATCAACGCAACCATTGATTGTGTCTTTAGAAAATGCCTAAATGCACTTGAGATCATCGACGTAAACGAAATTTTGTGAATTTTTTTAGTAAAGTTGAAATTTCGTTTATGTACAGTATGAAGAGGCGGGGACCAAGAACCGTGCCTTGAAAAAAGTCACTCGTTATCGGCTGAGGCGTCTAGTAGCTATTACCTTCTAAGACCTTCTGGTTGCGATTAGAAAAGTAGGAACCAATGGAGTCAAGGAGAGAAGGCCGGATGCCGAGGACTTACAGTTTCACCAGAAGACATCTAACTGGTACCTTGTCAAAGGCTTTGCTGACGTCAAAGTAGATCACAACAACTGACTGCTGCTCATTACGAAGTGAAGTGACGAAGCTTAGAAAAGCTAAATGACACACTTCTCATGGTCTCTCAGGTAGAAAAGCATATTGCAAGCCTTTTAAAGCTTATTTTATAGGCAAAAGTCGAGAATAAGATTAAAAATAATTGTTCCAAGAAGTTTTGCTAGAGTCGGGATTTCTTGAACACCTCCATAACTATTTACGTCAAAACGAGATCCCGACTTGAAGACAGGAAGAAAAATAGATGTCTTCCATGAGTCAGAAAAGAATCCGTTTGAAAGATAAACTGAGAATATATGGCTAAGCAATCGGAGCAACCTCGGCACTCTCTTGATAAATGAGTTTGGATTACCGGGAGTGTGAGTTTTAAGACGAATTATTGGCTTATGAATTTATTTTAAGGAGAAATCAATGGTGCTGATAATATTTCATGAGAATGGCTGAAACGTCGTAACCGGTTCAGAGTTCATCGTAAGATGATTTGCAAAGAACGCACTAAACAATTCTGCCTTGTGAGATTCTTCGAGAACGAAGTTCTTATCTTAATTTAGTAATGGGGGGATTCAATATCCTCGTTTATAGGAGGATCGACGACGGAAAAGTTAAGCAACAGATTTTACAGAGCTTGGCCCGCTGAGTGTGCAAGATTGCTTTCGTCTATCTCGTGCAAGACTAATCTTAGAGGCAAATTCAAGGTTGGCTAGTCGGCTGGCCAGTTCATTGCTGTGATATAGATGGTGAGCAGGCACATTCAACAAAACAGTATTTCACTTACCTGTTGGTTGCTTATTTTAGGGTCTCCTGCGTGGTTGCATATCAAGCCTGATCTTGGAGATGACGAGGTGGTGCTCAGTCCATCCGTCGGCATCGGAAATTGCCTTTGTCACCAGCAAGTCCTGTTTATCGCACCTCCGGACGGGAACATATTCCAAGATGTGCCAGTGTCTCGACTGGGGATGTACTCTGGTTGCCATTTGCTGCATCGGGAGGCGGAAGAAGGTGTTGGTCAGCAGGACACGGTGTTCGGTGCATATTGGTAGGAGAAAAAGACAGCTGTCATTGAAGCCAGCGAGACCATGGGACCGAGCAATCCTCTCCACGAGGCATGGTCTGTCCCGACGCGGGCGTAAAAGTCACAAATGTCAATTAACTTCTCCGCCTTTGGCACAGTCACCAGGAGGGCGTGCAGGTCCTCGTAGAATTTCCTTCACTGTATCAGAGCTCGTCATTGGGAGAGCGAAAGCGCTGATGAAGGTTGCGAACTTTTCTCCTCGAAGAGGCAGGCGGCGGCTCATCAGGCGATAATTGATACCCTGCGGCAGACAGGGCAGACGTCCGCCGACGTTGTTCCGGACGGCAAAGGAGACAACAGCGTCACGTCGCTCTGCCTTTGGCCGGCTGCTCCAGAAGAAGGTGTAGCCGGCACCCACCTCCTCCAGCTGACCCTGGTCAGAGAATTGGGTCTCACTGAGAGCAGCAATGTATAACTTGTAACGTGCCAGTTCCCGAGCGCCAAGCACCATCCTCCGTTTTGCCGGTTGCTCCTCAGATTGTCTAAAATGGATCGAACCTTCCAGGCTGCTAGAGTGAGCGGGCTCACTTGAAAAGCCCTGGGGTACCCTGGAGGGTACAATGTAGGGATTATTAGAGGATTTACTGGTATTATTTAAAGTATTTCGACCTCATGAAATTGCATTCTGTGAGCCACGGACAACTGCTGCTCTCATCAGACCCAGTATTTGTTAAGGGCATCTTTTCTAACCCCCTCCCATTCCACTGTGTGTCCAAATTTGGGTAAGTGAGAGAAAGACCAATTCGGCTGTGCCGACTAATTGGTTGCTGTCGCGCCTGCCTTAGGACTTTTTTGACTGTGGAGAAGAGGGAAGGTGAGGGGAGTGAGAGGGGGAAAGAGATTAGGGAAGAGGGGGAGAGATGAGATAGGAAGAGGATGAGGGGAGTAGTCTGGGATGAGGAGAGAGAGAGGGAAAGTGCAAGGACAAGGGAGCAGACGAACTGAGCGCGGCGGCACACACACAGCATCAGGAACGCTGATTTGGATTAGCCCGCCCATCATGGCGGTTGCCTGGTGTGTGTCCGCTGGGTAGATCCAAGCTTCGATGAGCCATAGGTGAGAGCTGGGTACCAGTTAGAGGCAGTCACAGGAGCATTCCCCACCTTTACAAGACAAATGGAGCGACCAAATACTACCTACAGGATGCTTCCCCTATCTTGTAACCCCTTAACCCCCAGGGCCTCCACTTCAGCACAAAACGGAAGATATATAAGGCTGTCATAGTGCCAACGCCGTTTTATGGAGCGGAGACCTGGACAGTCTACAAAAAGCAAGTGAGGAAGCTTAACCACTTCCACCTCAGGTGCCTCTGCAAAATACTAAAGCTAAGATGGCAGGACATGATACCGGACACAGAATTGCTGGAAGAAACAAGCGTTCTCAGTAACTATGCCCACCTGAAACAACTGCAACTGCACTGGAGCGGTCATCTTGGGAGGATGAACGGTGACCAACTACCTATAAATAAACAAATAAATTAATTGTACATTTAAGGCCCAGTAGGCCCCATCATTACAAACATCGTATCGCCGTATAAATAAATACAAAGCGGATAAAAGCTGCACTATGTTAACATCCATATGAACAGCAAAAATGAGTAGTATGGTAGGCATTTCCGATTAAGGACAATTCGCCATTTTAAAAACAATAATCAACATTATTTGAAATATACGGTGAACTAGGAAAAAGCGGTGAAAAAAACTCCCATGGTTAAATCGGGGGTTGAGTTTGACGAGCCGTCAATGTAAAAAACGGAAACTAGGTGAAAAAACTGCTTCTCTAAAAAATTAATAGGTATAGTTGATGGGATTGGTACGATGCAATGGGGTAGATCTGTGATGTTGCTGACAACGTTTGAGGGTTCGGAACGCTCCTTGTCAGGTAAGAGATAATAAAACAGCCAGAGCTACAGCTTATAACTATCAGGGAGGTGAGAGAGGAGGAATTCATTGAAGACAAAAGGGTCAAAATGAAGAGGGGAAAATGGAGGTCACTAGATTAGTACCGAGATGTGACCTTGCTGACTGCATTGTCGACCAATAAGGTGGCGGAAACATCCGAATCCACCACCATTATCAACAGATTTAGGAAACAACCGTCAGGGTTGCAAAACCGGAATAAAGTATCTAGGTTGACAAGCGTTGGCGGTGATAGTTGAAAAGGAGGGGACGAATCAGTGACTGCGAAGATTGACTCTGTAGAGGCTAATAAAAACATATTAAGAAGCCAATTTTATATCAAAGGGAACTGCATCAAATACCAGGAGGACCCTTTCAAAGTCCAAAAGTTGCTAGTTTGAGAATGAAACAGACAAAAAGGACTTCATATCTTCCGAAGTTAAATTTTTGCGTAATTTGGTTTTGAAAATCGCTATTGTAGACGACAACCTAATTTCCAGTGGAAGATTATCCCAGATGAAAGCATATTTAGAAGCAAAAATCAGAGAACAGTTGGTAATGGGCAAGCTATAAATGGTGGTTAGTGACCTACAAGACTCGTAAATACCTATCCTCTGGCTATGCACAAGGGCTCTAAATTTAATGAATTATATATCCATTATCTAAAAGCAGCTATTTTTCTATTGTTAAAACTATTTTAAAAAATTATGATAACTTTACATTTTAAAATGTTTTTGGATAGCGTCTTTATTTTTATGTATAATTTTATGATTAGTAAACAATTTGCTTTAAAACTAACTTGCAAAACTTATTATTTTTATCTCTGTCTGTTAGTAGTATGTTTTTTCCGTTTTTAACATCATTTATGCTCTATGTTATTTGAATGCGCAATGAGCCGCACGTCTAGGTTTTGATATAGCTTTATGAAACTAATGGTACTAGCTATTTCATACAGCTAGATCAAACATAATCAACACTATGATATATAATACAAATATGAAGACTGTATGACTGCATTGAAAGTTTCTTACCGTTGAACTCTTCTTGCTCCTAATCTATTTTAACCTTTTTAGCAATCAGTCAACTAAGTCTAATTAGTCGGCAGATCCCACACCGGAATCGACTGCGCTCGCATCTGATTGGAAGTACCTATCCCTTCGAATCGACCGCAGACGTTTCTACCTCTGTCAAATGAATACCCTCGAACGTCAATAACAGACTTGTTTTGACTCTAAACATTATTTCCCTGATACATTCATCTTCATTCTGTATAGCTGTTTTTGCTTCATTTTTGCTATTTCTAAACCTTGGAAATATAGGTTTTTTTACTTAAAACAAATTCGTCATTTCGAACACTGCTATTTAAGCAAACAAACAAACCAAAGCTTTAGTGTTTAATGAAAAGAGGAGTTTGTTTTAGGTTTTTTTCCTGTGTTCTAAGGATTTGACGGCGCCAAGCAGTGCCAAATTAATAAACCTATTTTGTGGAGGTAAGGGATGGTGGACTGATTATGGACGAATTACGGTGGCATAAGATTGACCTTCCAGAATAAGAACGTTGATAAATGGAAGATTTGGACTAGAGTTAACGCGAAGCAGGAAGCAGAGACTGGCTTCGAGTCTTGCTAACTGGCATCTATCCATATAAGAGATACTGGATCCAGGAAGAGAAAATAATCTTCGAGTAAAAACCCTCTGAACTTTTTCAATCTTACTGCGGTCAGAGGCATTCATCAGCCCAAATAAAGGACAGCATTATTACAGAATGAGAAGAACAAACATGCGGTGCAGCCTTAACTTTATTTCCTGAAGGAAGAAATTATGTGATATAAAACCACAGCCTTTGTAGAAATTCGATCTACATGAAGTGATAATGCTAGCTTATTCGTGTATCTAAGACCTAAGTCTCTTATGGTTGCTTGCTCTAAAAGTTACAATTTTGAAATAGTAGGGGTCCAGGAAGCTTGGCAGGGCCAAAACACGTGAAACTACAAGTGGATGGAGAAAATTCCATCCGCCAGCTACAGCTCCAATGGAAAAGAATAAGTTGATCAGTGTTGATTTTATCAACGCAACCATTGATTGTGTCTTTAGAAAATGCCTAAATGCACTTGAGATCATCGACGTAAACGAAATTTTGTGAATTTTTTTAGTAAAGTTGAAATTTCGTTTATGTACAGTATGAAGAGGCGGGGACCAAGAACCGTGCCTTGAAAAAAGTCACTCGTTATCGGCTGAGGCGTCTAGTAGCTATTACCTACTTAGACCTTCTGTTTGCGATTAGAAAAGTAGGAACCAATGGAGTCAAGGAGAGTAGGCCGGATGCCGAGGACTTAAAGTTTCACCAGAAGACATCTGACTGGTACCTTGTCAAAGGCTTTACTGACGTCAAAGTAGATCACAACCACTGACTGCTGCTCATTACGGAGGGAAGTGACGAGGCTTATAAAAGCTAAATGACACACTTCTCATGATCTTACAGGTAGAAAAGCATATTGCAAGTCTTTCTAAAGCTTATTTTGTAGGCAAAAGTCGAGAATAAGATTAGAAATAATTGTTTCAAGAAGTTTTGCTAGAGTCGGGATTTCGTGAACGCCTCCATAACTATTTACGTCAAAACGAGATCCCGACTTGAAGACAGGAAGCAAAATAGATGTCTTCCATGAGTCAGAAAAGAATCCGTTTGAAAGATAAACTGAGAATATATGGCTAAGCAATCGGAGCAACCTCGGCACTCTCTTGATAAATGAGTTTGGATTACCGGGAGTGTGAGTTTTAAGACGAATTATTGGCTTATGAATTTATTTTAAGGAGAAATCAATGGTGCTGATAATATTTCATGAGAATGGCTGAAACGTCGTAACCGGTTCAGAGTTCATCGTAAGATGATTTGCAAAGAACGCACTAAACAATTCTGCCTTGTGAGATTCTTCGAGAACGAAGTTCTTATCTTAATTTAGTAATGGGGGGATTCAATATCCTCGTTTATAGGAGGATCGACGACGGAAAAGTTAAGCAACAGATTTTACAGAGCTTGGCCCGCTGAGTGTGCAAGATTGCTTTCGTCTATCTCGTGCAAGACTAATCTTAGAGGCAAATTCAAGGTTGGCTAGTCGGCTGGCCAGTTCATTGCTGTGATATAGATGGTGAGCAGGCACATTCAACAAAACAGTATTTCACTTACCTGTTGGTTGCTTATTTTAGGGTCTCCTGCGTGGTTGCATATCAAGCCTGATCTTGGAGATGACGAGGTGGTGCTCAGTCCATCCGTCGGCATCGGAAATTGCCTTTGTCACCAGCAAGTCCTGTTTATCGCACCTCCGGACGGGAACATATTCCAAGATGTGCCAGTGTCTCGACTGGGGATGTACTCTGGTTGCCATTTGCTGCATCGGGAGGCGGAAGAAGGTGTTGGTCAGCAGGACACGGTGTTCGGTGCATATTGGTAGGAGAAAAAGACAGCTGTCATTGAAGCCAGCGAGACCATGGGACCGAGCAATCCTCTCCACGAGGCATGGTCTGTCCCGACGCGGGCGTAAAAGTCACAAATGTCAATTAACTTCTCCGCCTTTGGCACAGTCACCAGGAGGGCGTGCAGGTCCTCGTAGAATTTTTCCTTCACTGTATCAGAGCTCGTCATTGGGAGAGCGAAAGCGCTGATGAAGGTTGCGAACTTTTCTCCTCGAAGAGGCAGGCGGCGGCTCATCAGGCGATAATTGATACCCTGCGGCAGACAGGGCAGACGTCCGCCGACGTTGTTCCGGACGGCAAAGGAGACAACAGCGTCACGTCGCTCTGCCTTTGGCCGGCTGCTCCAGAAGAAGGTGTAGCCGGCACCCACCTCCTCCAGCTGACCCTGGTCAGAGAATTGGGTCTCACTGAGAGCAGCAATGTATAACTTGTAACGTGCCAGTTCCCGAGCGCCAAGCACCATCCTCCGTTTTGCCGGTTGCTCCTCAGATTGTCTAAAATGGATCGAACCTTCCAGGCTGCTAGAGTGAGCGGGCTCACTTGAAAAGCCCTGGGGTACCCTGGAGGGTACAATGTAGGGATTATTAGAGGATTTACTGGTATTATTTAAAGTATTTCGACCTCATGAAATTGCATTCTGTGAGCCACGGACAACTGCTGCTCTCATCAGACCCAGTATTTGTTAAGGGCATCTTTTCTAACCCCCTCCCATTCCACTGTGTGTCCAAATTTGGGTAAGTGAGAGAAAGACCAATTCGGCTGTGCCGACTAATTGGTTGCTGTCGCGCCTGCCTTAGGACTTTTTTGACTGTGGAGAAGAGGGAAGGTGAGGGGAGTGAGAGGGGGAAAGAGATTAGGGAAGAGGGGGAGAGATGAGATAGGAAGAGGATGAGGGGAGTAGTCTGGGATGAGGAGAGAGAGAGGGAAAGTGCAAGGACAAGGGAGCAGACGAACTGAGCGCGGCGGCACACACACAGCATCAGGAACGCTGATTTGGATTAGCCCGCCCATCATGGCGGTTGCCTGGTGTGTGTCCGCTGGGTAGATCCAAGCTTCGATGAGCCATAGGTGAGAGCTGGGTACCAGTTAGAGGCAGTCACAGGAGCATTCCCCACCTTTACAAGACAAATGGAGCGACCAAATACTACCTACAGGATGCTTCCCCTATCTTGTAACCCCTTAACCCCCAGGGCCTCCACTTCAGCACAAAACGGAAGATATATAAGGCTGTCATAGTGCCAACGCCGTTTTATGGAGCGGAGACCTGGACAGTCTACAAAAAGCAAGTGAGGAAGCTTAACCACTTCCACCTCAGGTGCCTCTGCAAAATACTAAAGCTAAGATGGCAGGACATGATACCGGACACAGAATTGCTGGAAGAAACAAGCGTTCTCAGTAACTATGCCCACCTGAAACAACTGCAACTGCACTGGAGCGGTCATCTTGGGAGGATGAACGGTGACCAACTACCTATAAATAAACAAATAAATTAATTGTACATTTAAGGCCCAGTAGGCCCCATCATTACAAACATCGTATCGCCGTATAAATAAATACAAAGCGGATAAAAGCTGCACTATGTTAACATCCATATGAACAGCAAAAATGAGTAGTATGGTAGGCATTTCCGATTAAGGACAATTCGCCATTTTAAAAACAATAATCAACATTATTTGAAATATACGGTGAACTAGGAAAAAAGCGGTGAAAAAAACTCCCATGGTTAAATCGGGGGTTGAGTTTGACGAGCCGTCAATGTAAAAAACGGAAACTAGGTGAAAAAACTGCTTCTCTAAAAAATTAATAGGTATAGTTGATGGGATTGGTACGATGCAATGGGGTAGATCTGTGATGTTGCTGACAACGTTTGAGGGTTCGGAACGCTCCTTGTCAGGTAAGAGATAATATAACAGCCAGAGCTACAGCTTATAACTATCAGGGAGGTGAGAGAGGAGGAATTCATTGAAGACAAAAGGGTCAAAATGAAGAGGGGAAAATGGAGGTCACTAGATTAGTACCGAGATGTGACCTTGCTGACTGCATTGTCGACCAATAAGGTGGCGGAAACATCCGAATCCACCACCATTATCAACAGATTTAGGAAACAACCGTCAGGGTTGCAAAACCGGAATAAAGTATCTAGGTTGACAAGCGTTGGCGGTGATAGTTGAAAAGGAGGGGACGAATCAGTGACTGCGAAGATTGACTCTGTAGAGGCTAATAAAAACATATTAAGAAGCCAATTTATATCAAAGGGAACTGCATCAAATACCAGGAGGACCCTTTCAAAGTCCAAAAGTTGCTAGTTTGAGAATGAAACAGACAAAAAGGACTTCATATCTTCCGAAGTTAAATTTTTGCGTAATTTGGTTTTGAAAATCGCTATTGTAGACGACAACCTAATTTCCAGTGGAAGATTATCCCAGATGAAAGCATATTTAGAAGCAAAAATCAGAGAACAGTTGGTAATGGGCAAGCTATAAATGGTGGTTAGTGACCTACAAGACTCGTAAATACCTATCCTCTGGCTATGCACAAGGGCTCTAAATTTAATGAATTATATATCCATTATCTAAAAGCAGCTATTTTTCTATTGTTAAAACTATTTTAAAAAATTATGATAACTTTACATTTTAAAATGTTTTTGGATAGCGTCTTTATTTTTATGTATAATTTTATGATTAGTAAACAATTTGCTTTAAAACTAACTTGCAAAACTTATTATTTTTATCTCTGTCTGTTAGTAGTATGTTTTTTCCGTTTTTAACATCATTTATGCTCTATGTTATTTGAATGCGCAATGAGCCGCACGTCTAGGTTTTGATATAGCTTTATGAAACTAATGGTACTAGCTATTTCATACAGCTAGATCAAACATAATCAACACTATGATATATAATACAAATATGAAGACTGTATGACTGCATTGAAAGTTTCTTACCGTTGAACTCTTCTTGCTCCTAATCTATTTTAACCTTTTTAGCAATCAGTCAACTAAGTCTAATTAGTCGGCAGATCCCACACCGGAATCGACTGCGCTCGCATCTGATTGGAAGTACCTATCCCTTCGAATCGACCGCAGACGTTTCTACCTCTGTCAAATGAATACCCTCGAACGTCAATAACAGACTTGTTTTGACTCTAAACATTATTTCCCTGATACATTCATCTTCATTCTGTATAGCTGTTTTTGCTTCATTTTTGCTATTTCTAAACCTTGGAAATATCGGTTTTTTTACTTAAAACAAATTCGTCATTTCGAACACTGCTATTTAAGCAAACAAACAAACCAAAGCTTTAGTGTTTAATGAAAAGAGGAGTTTGTTTTAGGTTTTTTTCCTGTGTTCTAAGGATTTGACGGCGCCAAGCAGTGCCAAATTAATAAACCTATTTTGTGGAGGTAAGGGATGGTGGACTGATTATGGACGAATTACGGTGGCATAAGATTGACCTTCCAGAATAAGAACGTTGATAAATGGAAGATTTGGACTAGAGTTAACGCGAAGCAGGAAGCAGAGACTGGCTTCGAGTCTTGCTAACTGGCATCTATCCATATAAGAGATACTGGATCCAGGAAGAGAAAATAATCTTCGAGTAAAAACCCTCTGAACTTTTTCAATCTTACTGCGGTCAGAGGCATTCATCAGCCCAAATAAAGGACAGCATTATTACAGAATGAGAAGAACAAACATGCGGTGCAGCCTTAACTTTATTTCCTGAAGGAAGAAATTATGTGATATAAAACCACAGCCTTTGTAGAAATTCGATCTACATGAAGTGATAATGCTAGCTTATTCGTGTATCTAAGACCTAAGTCTCTTATGGTTGCTTGCTCTAAAAGTTACAATTTTGAAATAGTAGGGGTCCAGGAAGCTTGGCAGGGCCAAAACACGTGAAACTACAAGTGGATGGAGAAAATTCCATCCGCCAGCTACAGCTCCAATGGAAAAGAATAAGTTGATCAGTGTTGATTTTATCAACGCAACCATTGATTGTGTCTTTAGAAAATGCCTAAATGCACTTGAGATCATCGACGTAAACGAAATTTTGTGAATTTTTTTAGTAAAGTTGAAATTTCGTTTATGTACAGTATGAAGAGGCGGGGACCAAGAACCGTGCCTTGAAAAAAGTCACTCGTTATCGGCTGAGGCGTCTAGTAGCTATTACCTACTTAGACCTTCTGTTTGCGATTAGAAAAGTAGGAACCAATGGAGTCAAGGAGAGTAGGCCGGATGCCGAGGACTTAAAGTTTCACCAGAAGACATCTGACTGGTACCTTGTCAAAGGCTTTACTGACGTCAAAGTAGATCACAACCACTGACTGCTGCTCATTACGGAGGGAAGTGACGAGGCTTATAAAAGCTAAATGACACACTTCTCATGATCTTACAGGTAGAAAAGCATATTGCAAGTCTTTCTAAAGCTTATTTTGTAGGCAAAAGTCGAGAATAAGATTAGAAATAATTGTTTCAAGAAGTTTTGCTAGAGTCGGGATTTCGTGAACGCCTCCATAACTATTTACGTCAAAACGAGATCCCGACTTGAAGACAGGAAGCAAAATAGATGTCTTCCATGAGTCAGAAAAGAATCCGTTTGAAAGATAAACTGAGAATATATGGCTAAGCAATCGGAGCAACCTCGGCACTCTCTTGATAAATGAGTTTGGATTACCGGGAGTGTGAGTTTTAAGACGAATTATTGGCTTATGAATTTATTTTAAGGAGAAATCAATGGTGCTGATAATATTTAATGAGAATGGCTGAAACGTCTTAACCGGTTCAGAGTTCATCGTAAGATGATTTGCAAAGAACGCACTAAACAATTCTGCCTTGTGAGATTCTTCGAGAACGAAGTTCTTATCTTAATTTAGTAATGGAGGGATTTCATATCCTCGTTTATAGGAGGATCGACGACGGAAAAGTTGAGCAACAGATTTTACAGAGCTTGGCTCGCTGAGTGTGCAAGGTTGCCTCTGTCTGTCCCGTGCAAAACGAATTGAGTTGACGCACTGACAGAGTGAATCGCTCAAGGCAGCCGAATTTATACATGATCTTCCACAGTCCTTCGCGATTCAACACGTAAAGCGGATTTCTTTAGATCCACTCAAGGTTTTTCGGAGAGTCCCCATCTCCTGACACTTCTCCTGCAGCTGGCGGCAAAGTTCACGTTGCTAGTGCCACGATGGCAGCAACCGCACTGGCTTTCCGCGAGGAGTCTTTGCTAAGATGATCGATTGTGACGCCCTTGAAGTCCTTATGGATCTCTCTGGCCATCATTGCCAGCCGAGAGTTCTGTGAGCCGGTTTATCAGATTTATATAGGCATACAAAAGATTATTGCACAAGGAATTTCCAGGAAAAAGGCGAAAAGAGATATTCTAAAAGGTATAGGCATATCACTTTCTGGTATCACACCCCCATAGGGGTTAAGCACGGGATATGCCTGTTGGTAGTTACAACGGAATGGGGAGAATTTAGATGTTATATAGAGGCTGGTGGGAGAGGGTAACCAGCTATAAGAATAAAGTGATATTAAGTCGGTTTGATATATCGGTTAACATGCTTAGGGTTATTTGCCTGTCAGAGAGGCTTGATTAGTTTTGGAGAAGACCGAATGCGATTAGTTAGAACTGCGCTACATTGCTTTTCGGTTAAGGTTGGATTTATGTCCTTCAGCTGACCTGCATTAGGTGATATAATTGGGGGTATAAGAGGACCCGTGGGGTTTTGGGACGAGCTAGTTTGAGGAGGGTTAAATAAGTTGTCTTTTAATTGAAATAATAACGGATTTTGCATTTTAAGTACGTTATTTATGCGGAGCGGCTCAGGAAATTTCACGGAGAAGCCTGGCGAACGGCGTTCAAGATGGGAAACTGTGGGTCTAAGTGTTTTAGACGGATTAGACAGCATAAATGCTTTAGAAGGGGTTATGGACATTACAGGTGGGCTAAAAGCACCCTAAATTTCATTAATCGGCATTGAGGTAAATGTAATAGAATTTTGAATGGAGGGGCTGACCGAATTAGACGTCTTAGGAGATGAATTAACTGGCGCATTGACGTTAGTGGAAATACGACCAGACTTGTGAATATAAGGTTGAAAATTTGATGATCTACTTGACAGGAAACACCCATTTCTTCGCTCCATTGGTGTAAGATCTCGACAAAGGAAATATTTTTGTCATTTCCAAATAGCAAAAAGTGTGACCTCGTTGAGCAAAAAGATCGCGTCCACCTCAATTGTTGAAAAGCAATTTAACTAAGATAGAAGGATTCTTGCTACGCGACAAAGAGGCGTTTTGCTTCCATTATTTTTGTAGATGAAACCACCCGGAGTACAAATAGTCCATAGCAACGTCAACTGGGGGTCTGTGTATGGAAGCATTTTTAGGAGTAACTTATGATTGTTTTCTGACTGTTAAAAGCCTCGCTCGCGACCTAGGGAAGAAGCGAGGCGAGAGATCTACAATCCGGAGAGGGAACATCAGATATTAACATCGAATAGGTTACCGAATATATATAAAATAGATCCAAACTTCAACTTTCAGTTCTGTAATGTGGACAGATCTAGCTGTTTAGCTTTAACTATGTGTTGAATATTTGAGTAAAGTTTGAGGCTACTAGGTGTAATCAGTAACGTTTGGGTCCCGAGGCAGGGAGCTTACGACAAATTGAGGTTGTTGGTTTCATCTTTCGTCGAAAATATGAGTGGAATCTACGCAAGATATGCAGGGTCAAAAATATATTCTGATATAGATTTCAAATTGTTTGATATGTTGACAAAAAATGCTTACTGCAAATACCTTATTGTTGGAAATTGAGCATGTTCTAAATTTCAACTTAAAGTCTATATTCATGCTTTATAATTCTACTATTTTACGTGGATTTATAAGGACGCCAGTGAACTTGAGTCCTTAGCATCTTAGGATCCAAAATTGAATTCTGATGATGGAAGGTATTCAACGAAATGTGAGCATTTTAGACTGTGTACCTCTGAATGTCTTCATCGTTCGACTGACTGGTTGTATAAGGAAATTTGCAGGCGGGCTTTTGAATTTAACCCACCATTTTTGTTTGCTCTCCATTCACGAGGAAAACTAGTGACAGTTCGCGTAAACAAGGGATAGCTTTGCTGAATTTTGATACTTCTAGGTAGCTTATTCCAGATTGCTATAGTGTTTACCAAAAAAAACTGTCGGTATCTAACTGTGCGTGCCAAAGGAAGAAATAAAAATACATCTCGATGACTGGTGCGCCGAGAGTGGTCAAGGTGCCTCAGAGATGTAAGGGGGTTAAATGTACGACTTTTTAGTAGTTTAAACAGTAAAAATAGTCCCTTCTATAATCTGCGAAGCCATAGCAGGTC
>WEDG01008383.1:0-26675 GCA_017591395.1 Schistocephalus solidus
ATTTACCTCATACATACTGAATTATACTCAAATTCTCATGCCTCTTTCCCTAAATAAAATGAATTGAATTGAATTCCTCTGATTTTTGTATGTAGACCTGCCAATTGCGACTTTTTGAAATAGTTTGCACCTCCCTCAGTGATGAATCTAATTAAGGTCTTAGCACTATCACACCATTTCAGAAATGGTGGCCTACGTTTTCTGTCAACATTAGTAGTAGCTGAACACGAAAATTCAAAGATCTCCAGCGCCACATTGTCAGCAATTACGGCGGCCTCGTTAATTGGAGACGTAACCTGCGTAGTTGCTGGACTTAAATGTGGTCCGATTGCTGAGTATGTGTCCTCTATACAAGGTGTAAAGAAAGTTATGTTTGCAGAGAATAGCGTTTTTGAGGTATTTCGAGATTCCATCTTTCTTATGCATTTGTATCGTACATTGTTATCTTTATAGGTTATATATAGGTTAGCACCACTTCGCTTTTGATATTACAACCATATAGTTGTTAAAAGTGAAGATAGAATTTTTCCAGAGGTTGATCTCATGTTTTCATGTTACATCTCAGGAAATTGAGTTCTTAAATCAGCGCCCTTTTGAAGGCAATTAAGTACTACGTGTGCAGCCGCAGTTACTAAATGTAACCAGTTACCTTTAGTAAACATATCATTCGGTTTAACTTGCTGCGAAATAGGTCGATGTAGGCCTTTAAGCACCTTGTACCTAATATTTAACTATGCATTTACCCTTTATTTTAACGTGAAAACTACAGTTTTGAATCTGATTTTTATATTTTTTAGCATCCCATTGCCGAGTTGTATAGTCAACTTGTACTGGCTTGTCAATCCTCCGTTACCGCAACTCACATTATTGCGGGAACGTCGGCATTTTCACGCAGTTTTATGCCTAGGGTGGCGGTAACTCTCAACAGTTCGCTCATCAGCGATGTGCTCGCTGTCCTGAGCCCTGACACGTTCCAGCGAGCTATTTATGCAGGCAATGCACTTATGACCTTTCGGTCCTTGGTACGTTCTCCCTCATCATCCTAGGCAGCATAAAACGATTTCTACCTTTCTGCTTGCATGTATTTTTGCATACCCTGTTGGATTTATCCGACGTAGCGTCTTACCAACATAGTCTCGAACTGCAATACCCGAATGTATTCGCCATGGAATACGGCATCATCGATTTCCTTTTTCCTTTATTTGATATGGTGTTTGTGTTCTTGATTGTTGTAAAATATACTGAATGACATTTCTTTGTCTATTGTGCAGTCCATCTTCGTAATTTGTATAAAGCTTTAGTTCGTAAACCGCAATGTTGTCATAGTTTTAGTTACCTTCCTGGTAGTATTGTTGGCTTTGTGGTTTTCTTTTATAACAAGTTTAGCCCCTTTAGTTATGATCGGCTTTCTATATGGAAAAATCGTGAGTAGTCTCAGAGGTCCACTGGAAATGTCGAATATTGAGTTCAGTAAAAACAATGTGTGCGTTTTTGAGCATACCTTTGGACAACAGTTTTCATTCGCTCTCCAAATTCTTCTCATTTTCCTGTCCTTCAACGGGCTTTAAGAGCATCTTTTACATTTCAGAACTTAACCTTCTTTTCGGTCATTTCTAAAAGCAGTTGAGCATGTAGTCCTTCAGAAGTGTAGGTCTTAGCGCGGACTAAAGACGATTTGACGAATTCTTCCTCTTTACGACTCGTTCTTATTGCTCAAATAAACGGACATTTTGTGAACGGTCTGCATAATTTTTATAATTCCAAATCGGACTTACTACCCCGATCCAGGTAGTTAAGGTTAGCTTTATCGCTGTCTTTGCAACAGACTATTCACATTTCTTTTTGACTACTGTCCTATTTGTAGCTTAAATTTTATCCTCTTTCAGGTTCAGTCTATTCGAATACTTCTGAAAAAATCAGATTCCCCCTAGCTGTCATCTGTCATAGAATTTAATGCCATTTCGTTTTTCTATTTTAGGATAAAGTTAATTGTCTTACTGTGCGTGAGACATCCTTCACCCCTGCTGAACCCAGTAGCAATAAGGCTCTTATCCAACCGGTTGACTGTGATATAGGAGAGTATAACAACGTAAAATTTGTAGAACAGATTATCGCCAAGAAGGACAGACCAGGACTGAACGAAGCCAAAATCGTTATCAGTGGTGGACGTGCACTGAAGAGTAAGGAGAATTTTCAGGTAATCTAAAATGACTGCGTCTTCGCTGTTAACCTTTATAACAGACTTATCGTTGCCGTCAATAATCGAAATTTTGCCACTCCTTATTATCACTTGAAGCCGGCAGCAGTTTTAGGTAACGCTGATCATGGTAATCGTTTCGCGTGGTGCTATTTTCGGACGTGAAGTATATGCCATAGACCGTGTATATGCATGAATAGGCCGTAGGAATCTTCGTTGATGGCTGGCAGCAGCTGCCATGTCATAATACCGCTGCGGCTTAGGATCTTTTCATGAGTAGCCGACTACCTGATCCGTGACCAGTCCCATTGCAGAGCATTACACCTGCGTTCGCTGAAAATCTTTCCGCTACCCGACATATCCGAACGTGTAGGGCAATCTGCAGCTAAACTAACGGGCAAGGACTGTGTCGAGGATCCTGTTGTCTTGTCTCCGGCCTTGTATTTCGCCCTGTACATGGCAGTTTCTCTTGTCTGGTCACTGGATTACTGTTACTGAGCTTATATTTTTCCCTAACATCAAGGGGATCTGAAAGCATAGGTTTTTTTTTTATTGTGAAGCCTAGCGATGGGCCACTGCCATGGAGGGCTCAGACATTGGAATTCGTGAAGTAGTTACGTATTTTGCAGATGCACACATCACCATTTAAAACGATGATTTCTCTGACTCACTTTAAAAACTTCCCGTGCAATACCATGTGCAATTCGTACGTGCCAATTAAACATCTTCAGATATTGTAAATCAGAGATGGTATGCGTTCTAAATGGTATAATGACAAAAAGGAGGGGGTTTTCGGAAAAATCGACTTGTACTGGTGAATTTTCGGGCTGGTCTTCAAACTTGTCTTCATTTCGCTTGATGACGGCTTGTTGTCACCAGCTCTAAAATTCTCGAATACAAACCGATTCTTTCGAAAAATCTCTTCCTTTTTTCATATGCAGGTATGTTCAAAATATAAGATAGGACCTAAACGAATGAAGAGGAGCATACTGGGGTAGCGATTTTCTTTCTCATTCGGAAGTTTCTATTAAGGATTGCATGATTTTATTTGCAACTGAAGCTTGAACATGGGTAATATTCACCCCCCCCTCACCCATCGACGCACTGCAACTGTGTGTCGTTATCGTAGGTGTAGACCTCACGCTTCGGTATACTATCGTTTTACTAGTGTGTACTTTTTTTAGCCCGGTTTTGGGGCAAGTTATTAAAAAAAGTTCACAAAATGATATATCTGACCACTGTTTTGTATATAAGCTTGCTTTTGCCACGCTGATCCTGCTGCACACTGTTGTTGCGACAGGACAAGGGTTCTAATCGTGTTATTTTTCAACTGTCCTGGTGGGTTATATTGGGCTGTTTGAGTTAGTACTTTAATACTATCTTCCGAAATTTCTGTTACTGGGCATTGCTCATCCGTTTGATAGTCAGTCTTCCCCCTTATCCGGGCTCGCATTTGAAACTGGAAAGCCCAGTTGAACAGGACTTTGGACCGTCATAATTCAAGTTTTTATCGTACGCTGCCAGCAGTATCGGAGATATTCTCTACTCCTATTTTTTAACACAGTTTTTTCTCCAACCTTTATTTGTTCCATAGGCTGGTTTTTTTGGTCATCTGAAACTTCGATCCTTCTTAGCTTACCAACTCTGAATGGATTGAACTTAGTTTTGATAATGTGGAAAGTACTCACTGTGGAGCCATTAGTTCGGCACTTCAACCAACTGCGCTCTGTCAAGTACTCCGCTTACAGTTAGCAAGTATGGGGTGGAGTTCCAAGTCAGACCCTTCTACCAGTCTTCCTAATCAGGATTTAAGATATGTCATGTTTAATTCCCCATTTCCGCCGTTTTGGCAGTAGTATCTTCACCCCACTTAACTCGGTGGTTAAGTATCCTCCTGTCGTAATAGTTTGGCAGACTCTTTCAGTGGAACGGCTGCTTGACTGATTTTGATCTCAGGTGCTATTGTCTCGAACCGCAAAGTTACCTTCCTGTTAACTTTTTTTCTTCTTTGCTTCCCACCTTACTTATAGCTGCTTTACACGCTGGCGGATAAACTTGGAGCCGCTGTCGGTGCCACGCGGGCCGCCGTCGACGCTGGTTTTGTTCATAATGAACTGCAGGTACGTCAGAATGCTATATTTTGCTACGTAGCCTAGACGTGAAATGTTGACTGACCAACCGCCTAAGCATTATGCGTCCCGCGCCTCGCTGATGGACGATTGCGGGGAATAAGCGCAGACGGTGTTGGTTGTCCTCAAAGATGATAGCATTTCTGATGCTCACTGTTTTGGATATATCTGTCACAAGAGTCTTACTTGGATTAGAACTAACGCTATTCGTTTGCTCATTCCATAATATATGTGGTACTTTGAAAAACTATACGCGTACGTAAATATTTTGAAATTATATGTGTCATTCGGTTAGCCCGGTTTAAAAAGTACGTGAGTGGTGCTTCACCGACTTTCCTCTAGAAACAAACATGCACCTTTCCGTTTTAGTAGGTCTATTTGTTCTGGAGTGGTGTTATAACGGGCGGGTGACCATTAGGAAGTCTTTACTGACTTTTCCTGTCCGCTTGTGAGGCCTCATAGATGCAGCAAAATGACCAGGCTCCTTTTCGCAATCAGATCGATCAAGTGCTGTATCCACAGACATTCCAATATTCCTCACTGTCGTCGACAGGACGTTTGCCAATGACTAAAGTGGTAGAGCGTTTGTCTAGACTGTTCATAGATCACCCGGGAACGCATTTTAGATCTCAGCCTTCCCTGCTGGTATCACTAAGTCTGTCTTATATGCAGCAATCGTGGTAGTGAAAACTAGCCGCCTCAATGTACCAGGAATTGTAGGTAATTAGCACAAATGTATATATAAACGCAGCTATTTTGGACACCTTCTTCTAGTTCAGTAAGAAATGTCGATAAAGAGAAGAGAAACTGGGGTGACCATTCTCGTTTTATTAGCCTTAGTCAACGAGTCATGCCCCAGAACCAGGTTAGCATAGCCAAGGGATTGAAACGGTAACCTGATTGATGAACGCGTTACTTATTCTTTATCATTTCTACCTCATTCTAGTTTATGATATTTGTACCTAATCACATGATCTGGTATTGTACACTAAAGTAATGATACTTAGATGGGTCGTTTATCATGTCTTTGCAATGATTCGCATGCTCTCCCGTCCTACAGATTGGCCAGACTGGCAAGGTTGTCGCCCCCGAGTTGTACATCGCTGTGGGCATCAGCGGTGCAATTCAACACTTGGCCGGTATGAAGGAGAGCAAGGTCATCGTGGCAATCAACAAGGATCCGGATGCACCAATTTTCCAGGCAGGTGGACTTGTCTCACTTCAGTTTACTGTCATTTCATATTTCGAGCTTATGAGTAAAGTAAGGTAAGGTGTAACTTGGAGTAGACGCACTGCGTTTATTCGAAATTTTGCAGACACTCAACTACTCGGTTGTTCCACTGACTAAAGGAATTTTGAGAATATGAGACCCGTCTGTTGGTTTAGTTGCAACCCATCCGCGCGTCCTCAGATGGTGGATAGTGTAAGAACTTAGGTGAAATTAGAAGGCTGTCGAGGCTGAATAATAGGCAGTCGTGGGTCATGCCGTATGGTTAGCCACTAATACGGTAAATCGGATACCCTCAAAAAAATCTCAAGTAATTGCGGTGTATGGAGCCAGGTAAGGTTTCATCCGCAGTCCCGCACCATCTTGCACAGAGATGTCCTCCTGCTAACCATTCAAACTTACCCCGCCGATGGTGACTCATGGCTTAATGGGGCTTCTGGAGTACAGACTCGCTAGAGTGCGCGCGCTCTGGGTGGCTTTTAGTTGGACCACTTGCAGTTAGAGGACGTATTACTCTGACGACAGGCATTAAATTTCTGTATCGATATTATCTCGGTTGATATTTTTACGGTATCACTTTATAATCCATTTCCAATTCTGCCGCCCCCGCCTCACTGTCGGTTAGCCTAATAAACTTAGCGGAGTAGATGTGATCATAATATTTTTTTGCCAGCCGTCTCGGTCGTTGCGATCATTCTAAAGGGCAATACTGTTAAAAGTAACGAATCTCCGTGGCTGGGAATACTGAAATAGCTTAGCTGCCGTTAGAAATGGTGATTTCAGTTGTCCCGGTACGTGTCGACCACGATTCTCTGATATGCATTGCTCGCGCTCATCCGATCCCTTATGTGGACCATAAATCGAAGGCGACATTGCATCCTCGGTCAGTCGTCCGGCAATCAGGCCTCATTGGTAAGCGCCACTTTTGTGTGGTTTCCACTACTACGTAGTAGTAGCGCTCACCGATCCAATCTATTTGGAGAACAATGTCAGTAACCAGGGCGTGTGTGGCGCGCGTAGACGGGAAAATCCGTCCTCATGGCACATTGGTGCATTTCCCACTATGATAAATTTGACGCGTTCGAATCTATCGTGACTTGGAAGTCTACCAACTGACAGGCAAATAGGATTCTCATAGGAGTATTTGCCATTGACTGGACAACTTGAAGTCAGCGCCAGCGCCTCCTTCTGACTGTGGCCTCTCTGGTACTGCCACATATTTGAACTCTGAACTGGCCTTACAAAATCTCGCTTCATATTTTGGAGACCAGGTGGCGTTTGACACGCGTAGAAGACCTATTTAGCTTTGTCGGCTACTGCGCCTAAGTCCGTCTGCGGTCGTTCTGACATTGTCTTGCTATCAGGACCAGATAAATGAAAGTACGAGTGCAGTAGATGTGGTGAAAGTCTGCCTCACAAAATAATCCACGTGGAAGCCAATGCCCTCTGCTTATCAGTCCGTGAAGCATGCAGTGGTTGTCACTTGCGACAGCCGAAATGTCGTTTCTCTGTGCTTAAGTTACCTGTTAAGGCTTGCCACATAAGTCTTTTTCAGTCCGCTGGAGCTTAGGCGCGTGCTGTTAGGTTTTCTTTTTTATAGTTGATTACAGCACCTTGGTCCATGCACATTGTAGAATGACATGGATACAGGAAGTATGAAAGAGCAAACTCTCGAGGCTCCTGTGTGGGTGCTTTTTTGTCTTCATATCTGTTTTGGAATCAAACACAAGCCTATGTTCAGCTTAAGGAGTTGATTTTCTGTTAGAAAATACTTTCACTTGACTAATTTTTTGCTGCCCTTTCCCACTTGCGTTTTACACCTAGCAGGCTTTCCTGCCAACTAAAGACAACCATGAGCGTATTTCAATGCACCGCAAAATGCCTATACTTTCGACGCCATTCTCGTTCATGATTGCAAGGGTGTCGTCTTGTTTACCTGTTAAACACTTACTGTATGTCCAATTATATAGAGGACAAACTGTAAATTTCGGTGGTGCCCACGCGATTTTATTTTTAGACCTCTGGCTGACAAGATGACCAATTAAGGTCGTTAGTTTGACCAATAATATTGCACTTTCCTTCCTTTACTCATAGGAATTCGCCCCTAATTTGTAGTTTTTCATTAACTAGGTGGCTGACTATGGCCTTGTGGAAGACCTATTCAAGGCTATTCCCGAGCTGACGAAGTCTGTCTAGGTCGTCCTCTCGCACAGAATATCCAGTATTCTCCCGACCAACGCACTTGAATATCCCATTCTCGACACCCCTCTTGCGTGACTGCCCGCGATCCTCTACTAGACCTTTGTGACAATCTGCTCAGGGCTATATTCCTATTGACTTTGCTGCATATCAACGTTTTACTATCGTTCATATCTTTCTTACATAGATTATGCAAAGAATTATATTTATTAAAAGCTCTTTTTCTACAGACTTGGCTTCTCTCGTGTGTGCCAACTCTTTTGATCCCTGGTGTATTCTCAAGACCCTCGTTCCTCCTGTCCTAATTCGTACTATTCTCGCACCACCATAAAAATAATTAAAATTGATCTAGAAACGCCGATGCATTTCGCGTGGGTGAGGGAATTTGCGTCATCCAAGCGGAAGTCGTTTCATTCACGCTTTTAGTTCTCTCATTTCTGCACTGGTTATGACGGTATGAGCTACTGCCATGGTGCAACTTTTCGGACTCCACTCCTCCCACTGAACTGTTTTGCCTAGATGTATTGTCAATGTTCTGTTTTGCGTTGCCAATTTCAATCGTCCCGACCGCACTTTATGCGCTGTCTCTTTAGAATCCTGCTGCAGTTTCAGGCTTCTCCCCGTTCTTTGCGTCTTTTGATGCTTTAGCATGCAGCCAAGCACTTTCGGAGTCCGCGTACAGGTGGTCACTTTTCCGGCACAGTCAGTGTATGGTGGTCTGACCGGTGCTATTTGCACGATGATCAGGACATTTTAGAGTTGTCTGCGGAGCACACGTTGGTGGCACCGCCTCGGTGCTTTCGACTGGGTGAGAGTCCTTGTAGTCCCGTCTGGGCTGCATTTGCCCTGCATTATTCCTTCAAAGGGACGCAGGGTTTTTGTTTAACTAGCTTTGCCTATACGTTAGTCAGAGAAAACTTGAGGATAGGATCGACAACCGACTGCCTCTCCTTGTGTAGGGTTTACCTGGGCTCTCTCCCTCTCCCTGTGCTGCACGCCTTCTCTGAGAGGATCTGAAATGCTTCCAAAGTCGTAGAATTTGGCGCTCGAGCATGATGCTAGCCACCGTTCGCGTTGCTACCCTTGGCATGTCAACTATCGACTGTTTGCGCGTCGTCACATGCTTTGCACTTCGCAGCGTTCACATTCGTCGCGTGCCAGCCTTTCGCGCCTCTCGCTTCGACCCCGTTAGTATTCTCGAACGCCTCGTATGTGCATGTCCATCGTTTGTGCCTGTCTGTGCTAACCTCAGCACTTCAATCGACTGGCTTGCGCGAGCGTGGCTTTGACTCTTGCATGTATAGACGTCGGATTCCGAAGAAGGTCTGCGAGTAACTCGCTTGTGTTCTGGCCCCTCTGTCCACGGCTCCGGTATGTCTCACGCTCATTCTTTCGCTTATTGCAGACTGATTGACTTCGTGCAAGTTTACCTCTCTGCTTACTCATTCCTTACGGAGAGTCATGGTTTACCTTCTTTGCACATCTTTTTTTACGCAAGCAGCACTGCATTCACAGATGCCGCTGTTTGTTTCGGTCAATGGTTCTTAACTGTGTTGCCAGCTGGTGGTTTCCTTCGGGTCAAGCTGATTAATGCACGATTAATGAACCATTTTCAATTAAGCCAAACTCTTGGTCTGATGATGTGTTTTTTTGTTAAATTTCTCTCCACATGTGTCTTACGTATACTCACCTAAAACACGTCAGTATCCTGCCACGCCAAGATGTTTGCAGTGCAGTTTTGATTTGATTTAACTTCACTGGTTAATATTTTTCATTGCCTTCGGTCTGTTTTCATGTTAGTATCTGATACTCACGTGGTAGATGCGTTGGACCAACACGGGGGCCACATCAGGGCACGGCATGCGTTATTCGGGTTGCGCTCCGCTCACAAAGGCCGAACATGGAAGGTGTGGTGGCACGCCTAGGGGTTGCTAGGACTGAGGGGACCCGGCCGCGCCACCCACCTGCGTCCTCTCCCGCCTCCGGTCTTCTTGACTCTGTCTTGACACCGGGCTCAGGTGGGGGAGGAGGAGAGCGTGCGGTAGCTGCAGCGCAAGGTTACTATCACTTAAAACGAATCCACGCGCAAGTCACAGTCCCTGCTCCACCCTTCCATGGAGCATACGGTGGACATCGTCGGACTACGACGGTCGAACTATCTGATACTATTCGGCACTGCCTAAACTTTCGGGAACCTTGGTCCTTTCTTAGTAAAATTTTACAACCGTTTAATTATTTTGTGCATTGGAATGAAATACTCGTCTAATAAACATTCCAAGATAGCAAACACGCGCTGTGATGTATAAAGGTTTAACTTACGAATTCTGTCGCAATTCGTGCCCGTAACAGTGTTAATTACCTGGTTCATTGAGAGTCAATTTTGTTCGCGCTTCTGACAATGGACGGTTTAAAGGAATACTTATCGTTCTGTGAGTCATACATGCCTGCGCACCGGCCGGATGGCACAGATAGCTTGTGCCATTGCTCCGCCAACACCGTCGTGGCTTTCGTCACATCTGTCATACCTCCGATCGGTCATACCAGCCTTGGCCAGATTCTCAACGTGTAAAGAAAGCAGTACAGAGTTTTTACTTGTTACTCTGGTTGTCATGCCGTTATCTCCTAAGATCTGCTTATTTGGCACGTCTTATCTCCGTTTAGCTTGTGCTTATTGCGTTCTCTTGTTGCTTTTGCTTTTCTAATTGCTTCAGTAATAGGGCCTAATCCGCTGTAAAGTTTAACCGTTTTCTCGAAGAGGTTTTTGCCTTTGATTTGGGATCTACTTACATACCTTACTAACCCAGCTGCGATGCTGCTTGAGTTAACGTGCCCTGTAGACGTTTCGCGAGATGCCTCCCCTTACGCCTCGACACCCTCTCTTTGATAGCCACCTTGAGTAAATGAGAACGACACTAAGCTCATGGCATGTGCGATGTGTAACATGGCTTTGTTGAAGCGCCGTTCACGGATGTTGCAGCATTCTTGAGGATGTTTAGCCTGTCTGGTCCCTACCCTCTCTGACTTGGTATTCATGGGAGACCGCCTATATCGTTTCTAACATTACCCAAGGGCTGGATTCCTATTCACTATGATCGCACATGGCAGCTCGCAGCTCCATTTTTAAACATGTCTGTTCTGACAACTGCAACGCACTCAATGCTTACGCATAAACCTTCTAACTGCGTAGCCACTTAAAGATGTTTTTTTCCCCACAGGTCACACTACGCTCCATCAGGATTTTCCCGATCTTTCCGCTCCCCTTGTCCTCCCACATAAGGCGCGTATCCTGGACGCGCTCTCAAAATGCTTCCCGGATCCATCTTTTCCTTCGCCACCGTGGGCGGCACCTTCTTTCTCATCTTCCTCGCCGCAAACCTCTTCTTCTTTCATCTCATACATCTGGTGCCCACCGAGTCGTCGGAACCCAATGGCTCCGGTTGCCGTTCCACAGATGCCCTCTGCATCCCCTGGATCACTAGACTCCTCTTTGCTTTGCTCGAGGTCTCCTCCGCGGCCCGCTATCTCATCGCCTGGGTGGCTTGGCTGCAGCCACTCATTATTCTGCCTCTCTTGCCCATAGGGTTTGTCCTCTTCATCTACTCGACCGCCTTTGCCATCCAGCTCTACCTCCTGCGGGGCTGGCTGACGACCCAGCTCTCCACCCTCTGGCGGCGGCGCCGCCGTCATCAATCTAATGGGAGCTCTTTCGAATGCCCTCTGAGACCTCCCTCAGCGCATCTGTTGCGCCGCCTCGTTGCCGCCTGCTGGGACGTGCACGGTCGCGTCTTTCATGGATACGAGTTGCACGGACTGGAGAAACTACCCAAGGACGGACCCGCCTTCCTTGTCTACTATCATGGCACGTTGCCTTTGGATGCCTACTATATCATGGCACGTCATGTTATCAAACGCGATCGGTCAGTTTTGCCTCTGTGATGGCAGATTTTTTTCCAAACACTCCTGTCCATGGTAGTGGTCCATTGTAGTCAGGCTGTGCCTTATCATTTTCTTGACGCAGACGGTCATTTTTGGAGAAAGGATGCTGAATACTTAACTTTCTGGACAAATTTCGAACATGTGGCAAGTACAATAACGTTAAAGTGTGTTCAGAATACGCCAACTGTGGTGGTGTGCATACTTCGATTTAGCACCGTACCCCCTAAACGGGCCGCGTGGTAGATGCGCTGGACCAACACGGGGACCAAATCAGAGTGCGGCAGGCGTTATTTGAGTTGAGCTCCCATAACAAATGCCGAACATGGGCACGCGTAGGTGCAGCCTCATGCCGCACCAGCCACCTTTGCCATTTATGGCTATCCCATTCCGTGGGCTCTGTTTCTGGCCTGGCGACATGGTCAGGTGCGTCTCCGGTCACGCCAGCCACCTGTGCCCGACCGCGCCTCTGGTGTTCTTGACTCTATAATGGCACCGGGCACAGGCGAGAAAGGGAAGAGAGAGTGCGATAGATGCAGTGCAAGTTTACTATCACTTAAAACTAGTTCGCGCGCAAGTCACAAGCCCTACACTGCCCTGTTGTGGTGCGTAGAGTGGATATCGAAAACGACGGTCGACCTGTCCTTAGGCTTAGCTCCACTGGCGCGTATTGATGCAAAGGCGACTTCATCGAGGTTTAATAATGATAAAATTTAAAAATAGGATGTCAGATGCAAAACGGTAAAATAATACTTTAGCATAATAGAAATGACCGTTGGTTTCATCTTCTTCTCAAAATTTCTGGAGTAATTAATCAGCGCTTTTTCTCCACGTACCCTGCAGTCTTGTCCACAGTTCCTGGAGAGGTCGGTAAATACACCCTCTTGCGGGCCGCAGTAAGATTAAGTTAGTTTTTGACTTTTCGGCGGATAAAAACCTTTTTGTAGTTTTAACCGGACAGGCGAGAGTCGTTGTTGAGATCTGGACCGCACTTTGTTTTTCTCAAGGATTTCATGTATACTTTTTGGATCGAATAGGCTCATGCGATGGCCAGATGTCCTGGGACAGTGTGAACAGGTGAGACAGGAATGACAGGAGTATGTTGCGGCTCCTCGCCCGAACTTACTTGTACTTGGTACGGCTGCGATCATGCCTGATCTAAACGGCTCGATGATGTCCCGAACTGTACCTTGCCATGCGTGACGACCCACGGCAGCAGATCTGGACAATTTAACTCATTCTCATCACCATCGTTGCAGACCGAACACTGAAGGTGTATCCCGACGAACAGTGTCCAACCAGGTTTTGAGCTGCCTTCCTCTTAGACGCCTTCGATTGGGTAACGGTGCCGGATCGAGGGGATAAACGCTGAGTTCGTGAGGTGGACGACGAAAGACGTGCCCAAACCACCTCAGTCGTCTTCCTCGGATGGCCTGGGATATCCTTGCGATGTTGTAGCCTCGAGTGCGGACTGTCTCATTTGAGATGAAGTCGGTGTATTTCCCTCAAGGAGTGGTGGTCAAATACCCCCAGTTTTCGTTCATATTCCACGTGCACAGCCCAGCATTCACAACCACAGAGAAGGACAGACTGGATGGATGCACGGTACATGCGAATCTTCGTAGTGACGAAGATGTCGTGTCGGATGAATAGATTTTAGCAAATTTGCCGAACACCATCGATTCGGAAGACAATATCGTCCTTACTCTATCCATTCGGGAGGAGTCTCGCCCCGTGGTATTTGAAACTATCTGTTTCTTCAAGTTGACAGACGGCAATATCGAGAGGTGCCTTCTTCTGGTCACGAATGCAGCTTGAAAACACTGGTCCGCTCAGCGTTTATGGACAAACCGACCGATTTAACGACCTCATTCACCCTTGACACCATGAACTGCAGATAATCAAAGCTTGAGGTTAGAAAGGCGGTATCCTCGGCGAAGTCGAGATCAGTCAGCCGGCTTCCGGGTGCCAGCTTAACACCATCCTCTTCATGTAAGGCCTTTCTAAGAATCCAGTCGATATCGTAATTGAACAGAATGGTTGGCAGGATACAACCTGGTTGAATGCTGGCCCGAATACCGAGTTGTTGTGGAAGATTGTAATGGACCAAAATGCGCGCAGTCGTTGAGCTGTAATAGGCCTTGATCATGGCGATGATTTCCGGTGATACCCCATCTAGTGACATTATCCGTCATAGGGATTCAGGGTGAACAGACTCGAACGCGGCGGCAAAGTCGACAAAGCAGACGACCGTTAATTGTTGGTAGATAGGGCGAAATTCCAGAATGAACCTTAGAGTGAAAAGCTGGTCCGCACAGCCACACCCAGCACGGAATCCGGCTTGTTTGGGCTTCGTCCCAGACTTACATACAGCCTATAAACGCCTAAGAAGGACAATGGCAAGGATCTTCGCAGCAACGTCTATGAGGCTTATGCCCCGATAGTTCTCACATTGACAAGAATGCCTGAGCCCCAATAATCAGGTACGACCTCTTCTGTCCACCCCTGTTCAATCGCGTTAGGGAGCCAGGGCGCCAGATTGTTGATACAAGGTTTATAGATTTCAGCGGTAGTACCGTCCTTTCTAGGTGCCTTGTTGTTGCGTAGCCCGTTTATGGTATCGTCGACCTCTCCTTCAGAAGGGTGTCACATGACACTGCATAGGCTGTATAGGGTTAAAACTTCGCTGCAAGCGAGGGTGATGGTGTGATTAGTTGCTCATCAAAGTAGAGAATGCGCTTGAAATGCTCACGCCAGCGCTCAACTTTGGCTGAGTTGCCATCAATAAAACTGCTATTCCCATTGCTAAAAAAAGTCACTCAGTACATAGGGCGGATAGTTTTGTAGAGTTTTTTAAGACCGGATCCGTGAAGGTCGCTATTTCAGCACAATATTCCTTCCGGTTATCCCTAGCCGACGTTGCCTTCCTTTTCCGGAGTTGGCCAAATGAATCGTCATTATGGGATCTGGCTCCAGCCGTCTGAACAGACAACTGTCGGGTTCTTCCGCTGAACCAGTCACTGTCACGTCGTTGTGTTTGATACGGCATCGCTGAATTGTAAAGTTCCAACTATTTTTATTGAATGAGTAGTGTAGTGTGCAGGTTAACTGACAGGGAGATTTTTCTTAACCCCCTTTTCGACGCATCATCCGGTGGAGCTTTCACGCTGTTGTCCAATGGCTGTGCGACCTTGAAGCCAATCTCCCGTCACTTGCCGATCGTGACTGATGGCTCATTGGCCTTTCAATGCGAACCCCTTGTCCTGGGGCTATGCAACACTCTTGGTCGTGTCGATATCTTACCCCCCCCCTTCGGTATGTGACCGACTGTGACGTTCCTCGAGCAAGGCTTCAAGTTCAAAACCGAATTGCCCGTATTTTGAACTGAAATCATGATACATCCACGGAAGCTAGTGATGGTTCGGTGGTTTAACTGGCATGACGTTTGACTAATATTCTCCGTGCCTGGCTGATGCTTTGTGCACCTTAGATCAGTCAGGATTTAGCGTTGTCGGAATGGCTATTAACAGCCAATGAGACTATGGTCATTTTTGTCTCCCTTATCTTTGTTAGGAACATCCTTATAGCAATTCTACGATCGCCAACGACTGGCTTTCCAAAGCCCAACGATATTTTTTCCGTATTCCGTCCCTCGATTAGGATACATCGGATGTCTGCTTATATACTCTCCTTGATTTCCGTGTGTTAACGTGGCTGTTAACGAGTCACATTAGTTTCTTTGAAGTTTATCATAAATTGACTTGCGCTTTTGTTTTTAGTCACCTTGTTCCCGTTGTGGACCGCTTCCTCTTCCGTCTGCCAGGTTTACATACTCTTCTGAAACTTTTCGGTGCCTTTGAAGGGTCAATCGAGGATTGCGTTCGCGTACTGCGACCTAACCGTCCCTCCAACTCAAGTAATTTTTCACAATATCCACTTATTCTTTGTTTAAAGACCGCTATTTTACCAGTAGCAACAACTGTTATCGATAACTTTCGATGCAATTTGGTGACTCAGTATACCGACAAGTAGTTTTGAGCCATTCCTTGACTATGAACCAACATACCATGACGTTTCCCACAATTGGTAATACCGGTTTATGCATCGTTCGTGTTGACGCTTGCGTCGTTCGCTATAGATGAGAACTTCATGCCACATTAGCCACTGTACCGAACTTGAAGCAAAATCTCACATTAGTCCATGCATGATGACTTACTGTTTTTCATCGATCTTCTGCGCCGTTGTTGTGCAAATGTGAAGACCATCAGTTAGAGGCTTTTCCTTGCAACCGGGTCCTTTTAATAATTATTAAAACTTGTTATTGAAATCATTGTAGTAGTTATTGAGTGTATCTAACATATCTAACGTACCAGGCAGGTTGCCATTCTCGTAGCCTCTTCCAAATATTCCATATCTGCAGCAATATTTCCAAATTTTTTCCGTGGGGAATTAAATAGCTGTGGAGAAAAATTTTGGTGGATTTGAGTGCCAAGTAGAAGAGACGTTTTTGGTGCCCACACATACACAGACTGTATAAAAAAATGTAATGGGTAATAAAAATGTTAGACAACTTATTACACTTACTTAAAAAATAATGTGGTGAGAATGTTTAATTTTGCACAAAATGGCTACGAGACGAATTTTTCCCATTGAGTTTGTAGCGAGAAAAGCTGGGTGTTTATGAACTTAAGTGCGGTTGTCATGCAGAAGTGGCTTGCTTTAGGTCGATTAGAAAACGTTTACTTAAATGGGGGCGTACTGTTGTACATACAACAACGAGCTCGTAGCGCAGTGGGTAGAGCGTTGGACTTCTGCCAAACAGGTCGCGAGTTCGAGCCTCGGGGGCCGCAGCATCTTGGGTTTGGTATGGCTGGCTGATGACGGCTAATAAGCCAGAAATGGACATTCCTGTCTCCCTTGTCTTTGCCGGTAATATCATTCTGCACACACACACGGCAGTTCGACCGTCGATTTCGATGAGGTCCACCGTATGCTCCACACTAGGTGGTGCAGGGACGGTGACTTGCGCGTGAATTAGTTTTAAGTGATAGTAGCCTTGCGCTGCAGCTACTGCACTCTCTCCTCCTCCCCCCCACCCGAGCCCGGTGTCAAGACAGAGTCAAGAAGACCGGAAATGGGAGAGGGCACAGGTGGCTGGCGCGGCCGGAACGCCCCTGGGCGTGCCACCACACCTGGCTAGGATCCCACGGAGTGGGAGTGCCATAAAGGCCACATTAAGAAGGAGCCATTGCACCTGATTCTCAGTCCGCCAGTCAGCCACTCCACACAAAAACACACATTGGGCTGACCACGCGGTCCGAGTTATCCCATCAGTTGGCAACCTTCCAAGCCACGGCTTATAGCGCACCGTGATAGGTTCAAGCGCGTCAGATTGTTTATAGTGAGGAAAATACGCTGAGCTCTCGACCTCACTCTTCTCCCCCACTCTCAATCAGACCACTGTCCGAGCCGGTCAGTTGTCTGATGCGGAAGCATGGCGCAGCTGCTGGTGACCTCGTCTACGTGTACTACGTACACGACCTGCCCCCCCCAAAACACAAGCACCAGGATTTCACACAACAGGAGGTTTAACGGCTTATATCTCACATGTGTGCGATAGCCAGAGGTCACGTAAAGAAGGAGCCATCGCAGCCTGACTCTCAGACCACCAGTCAGCCACTCCACAGAACACACATTTAACTAACTGCGAGGTCTGAGTGTAATTGTCAGTTGGCAACCTTCCAACCGCGGCGGTTAACGTTACCGCACACTCTTCTCCTCCCCCACCTGAGCCCGGTCTCACGACACAGGCAAGAAGACCGGAGATGAGAGAGGGCGCAGGTGGCTGGCGCGGCCGGAGCCGCCCCTGGGCGTACCACCACACCTGGCTCGGATCCCACGGAGTGGGAGTGCCATAAAGGCCACATTAAGAAGGTGCTATTGCAACCTGACTCAGTCCGCCAGTCAGCCACTCCACACAAAACACACATTGGGCTGACCACGCGGTCCGAGTTATCCCGTCAGTTGGCAACGGCTTTTAGCGCACACACACACCCGGCAGTTCGACCGTCGATTTCGACGAGGTCCACCGTATGCTCCACACCAGGTGGTGCAGGGACGGTGACTTGCGCGTGAATTAGTTTTAAGTGATAGTAGCCTTGCGCTGCAGCTACCGCACTCTCTCCTCCTCCCCCACCTGAGCCCGGTGTCAAGACAGAGTCAAGAAGACCGGAGATGGGAGAGGGCGCAGGTGGCTGGCGCGGCCGGAGCCGCCCCTGGGCGTGCCACACACACCCACACACACACACACATGTATATATATAAATTGAATAGCTGAGGTAGCGTGCATTCCGAGATAATATAGTGAAGAAAAAAGGTTCGTCGAAAAAATAGAGTTGTACACACAAGAGTTGAAAAAAGGTTCGTCGAAAAAATAGAGTTGTACACACCAGAGTTGTTCACACCAACCGGTCGTCAGACGAAATGAACAGAGGAGAAAATTGAAATGGTTAGATGACCAGTTTGTGTTACAGGACAGGCAAGGACAGAAACCCGACTGGGGTGAGAGGGATGGGCACATTATTATGATAGGATTGGGGCCAGTTAGGGGGGAGGGCTGTAAAGGCTCACTGTGTCGGAGGGTGAAGGGTGACGGAGATTAAATGCAACTGCAGACGGTGAACTTAATGGTCATCGATGCGGGATGGGGCAGAGGTAACTACGCCGATGTTGGAAATGTTAGGGGTTTCAGCTGTGGTTCGCCGTGCCAGAGGTGGCCAGACTGAGCTTCTACATGGTCCAGCAAAGATAAGCGGCTGTTGTTAGGCTGTGGGCGCAAGTCAGTGAGCCGGGCCATCGTAATGAGAGTCGAGATCGACATGGTAGTTGATGCTGGTCGTGCTAGAGTGCCACGCCTCGAGGAATTCACGCGCCAGTTTGGTTTTAGCCATTGCAACAATTTCGGTTCCGTCCCAATTGAAGCGAACTCAAGGGCGTGCGCAACGACGAGTGCCAAAGGGTCGCGTCGACGGATAACTAGTTTATGTTCGGTAATACTCGTCCCAAGTCGTCGGCCGGTATGGCCAAATATAAGTGCAAGAGCAGTTAGTACATGGAATGCGGAAGATTACTTAGTTTGCTGCTCTTTGGGTATAGGGTCTTTTACTCAGGATTGTGTTGCGCGCAAGGACGATGCCGGTTTGTGTGTAATGGAGATGCCAAACCGGTTTAATTGTCGGGCGATCGCTTCGGAGATGCCCTGCATGTAGGGTAGGGGGTAGAATTTACGCGGTCCAGGTTCTCCATTAGAGCCGACGTTTTGTGGTTGCCTCTGGTGTCTGAGGCAGCTTTTCACAAAGCTGACTGGGTATCCGTTGAGTCGGAATAACCGATACAGATAAGTTAGTTCTTTTTTGCGTAGATCATCGCTACCACAGTACCGAAAGGCCCGGTGGAAAAGGGTTCGAACGCAGCTTCTTTTGTGGGCCGCAGGATGGTTGCTTTCTTAGTTAATCAAGTCTTCAACGACAGGGAAGCCTACAAACCACTCCCAGAAGATCCAACTAAAAAGCAGGCCGCATCTGTGAAGAGGAAGGTCACTGAGCTCGCTCAATTGAAACTCATAACCCCTGATGACTCCAGATTTATTAATCTCAGTGATCCCCGTATTGCACATGCATATGGCCTCCCAAAATTGCACAAAACAGGTGAGCCATTGAGGATCATAATACCACTCACTGGATTGTCCACTTTCAACCTCGCTAAATGTTTGTACCGGCACCTGAAGCACCTCACAGATAGATCACAATACAGAATTAAAAATTCTCACGCATTCCTCCAGAAGATCTAAGGCCTTAAAGTAAGTCCTGATGAGTGTATTCTATCGTTTGACGTGGTTGCCTTGTTTTCTTCGATACCACATGAATTGGCCATTGAGAGCGTAACTCGGCGCCTGTGAGATAACCCAATCGACATCCCAATACAACACGTTTCAGAAATGCTTAGGTTCTGCCTCAAGAACTACTGTCAATTCAATGGAAAGGGCTATCAAAAGATTAAGGGTACCCCAATGGGCTCACCAATCTCGCGTCTACTGGCAGAAATAGTATTGCAACAACTAGAAGAGGAGATTATGTGAGCTTTCAGACCAAAAATGTGGGTCCGATACCTAGATGATACATTTGTTATCATAAAGGCCTCCGTAGTGGAGCAGTTGCATCAGAGTCTGAATAGTGTTTTCCCAGCTATTCAGTTTATTCGTGAAGAGGCAACAGGAGGTATCCTTCCTTTCCTTGACGTGAGTATCCAAAAACTCAGTGAGGGTGGCCTCGCAACGAGCGTCCACCGAAAAGGCTCTAATGCCAATATCATACTTAGCTATGAAAGCAATTATCCTGCGGCCCACAAAAGTAGCTGCGTTCGAACCGTTTTCCACCGGGCCTTTCGGTACTGTAGTAGCGATGATCTACGCAAAAAAGAACTAACTTATCTGTATCGGTTATTCCGACTCAACGGATACCCAGTCAGCTTTGTGAAAAGCTGCCTCAGACACCAGAGGCAACCACAAAACGTCGGCTCTAATGGAGAACCTGGACCGCGTAAATTCTACCCCCTACCCTACATGCAGGGCATCTCCGAAGCGATCGCCCGACAATTAAACCGGTTTGGCATCTTCATTGCACACAAACCGGCATCGTCTTTGTGCGCAACACTATCTCGAGTAAAAGACCCTATACCCAAAGAGCAGCAAACTAAGTAATCTTCCGCATTCCATGTGCTAACTGCTCTTGCACTTATATTTGGTCATACCGGCCGGCGATTTGGGACGCGTAGTACGGAACATAAACAAGCCATCCGTCGACGCGACCCTTTGTCACTCGTCTTTGTGCACGCCTTTGAATTCGACCATCGCTTCAATTGGGACGGAACCGAAATTGTTGCAATGGCTAACACCAAACTGGCGCGTGAATTCCGCGAGGCGTGTCACTCTAGCACGACCAGCATCAACCACCATGTCGATCTGGACTTTCAGTATGAAGGCCTGCGTGCCCGGATCACTGACTTGCGCCCACAGCCTAACAACAGCCGCTAATCTTTGCTGGACCATGTAGAATCTCACTGTCTGGACACTCCCTCCCCCTGACACGGCGAACCACAGATGAAGCTCATAACACTTCCAACATCGGCGTAGTTACCTCTGCCCCCATCCCTCATCAACGACCATTAAGTTCACCGTCTGTAGTTGCATTTAAACTCCATCCTCCTTCCCCTCCGACACAGTGAGCCCTAACAACCCCCCCTAACCGGCCCCAATCCTACCGTAATTATGTGCCCATCCATCTCACCCCAGTCGGTTTGCTGTATCCTGTATCAAAAACTGGTCATCTGACCATTTAATTTTTCCTATATATATATGTGATCCATATTCCATCCATAATTTTACCGCCTTTTCAACTTATGGAGGCAAATCAGGCTATTTGCTCAACATAACATTTTGTGTTACCTAATTTGCAAGTTAAGTACCTCAATAATACATCACGTGTTCATTTATCCTCAAGCACTATCCGAATTTTCCTACTAACAGACGTTGACATGGACGAGGAGACTGATTCGGTGTGCGATTCCAGGGGTCAAGTTCTTTTGATTTCTCCGGGTGGTGTCAGGGAGGCGCTTTTCGCCGATGAATACTACTCACTAGTCTGGGGCAAACGTCGAGGATTTGCCCGCGTGGCTATTCTGGCCAATCAGGTGAATTCAGAGACTAGTACTAACTAGTTTGCTCTTATTTTTCCGGCCTTCTTTTATTAGCGATACCGAGGCGTTCACTTTCCTGCCACTAAGACGTCTACCCTTTTTAAACCTAACAATAGGTATTGTTTTATGGCATCCGCATTCCATTGTGCTTCCTCTTTTCTTTCCTGATTTTAGCCTATATATCCGGTTTTCACAGAAAATGTACGAGAAGCTATTCGAGTTGTCCAATTTGGCAAACGTAAGTTTCTATTATTCGGCCTTACGCACGCGTTCATTGTCCGCCTATTCACTCGTTAGGCACATCTACAAAATTATCACTCCGATCTGCTTGCACTTTTAACACACAGCTAATGGGTATGCATTTTGTCACCTCGCCCCGTTTAGCAGGATCCACTACGTGGATATACTCAACACCCAGCTCACAGGCTTAATCTGTTTGATATGGTCATTATCGAACACAATGGGCGAACTGTCGCTGTTTTTGAAGCTACAGGAAACTTTGGCGAAGTGGCAAGCTTTCAAGACCGCAATTCTGCTTTTCAGCACCTACGTTTTTCCTAGGGGTCCACACTTTCGGTGCATATGTTGGGCTTCTAGGGATCATGTTAGGTGTTATACTGCGGCACTGAAAACTACACCAATTAGGCCGTTTCTGTGCCTTAGTTTCCAACTTTGACCTACTCTATGGATTTCCTATCTCATGAAATGTCGACCGAAGTTTTGAAGTGTTTTCATTTCGAACAAATTACGTAAACAGAGTTATACTGATTATCTTGCAACCCAATCCTAAGATGTTTCAGGCACAGTATGATGTCGGCTTTTGAAAAAGTTTCGTTCTCACCGCCTGAAAGAATTATGTTCCGTAAAAATGGCTACTTATGTAGTATGTATTTTTTCATTGATTTTCACTGTCCTTTATAGGGTCAGACCCGAAATTTCAATGAACATTTGGGTCGAAGACAATCAACCACTGTGGAATAACCACATAATGCCCATTCTACAAACAAGTAGTACTACAAGTAGTATGAATCTTATATGGCAAAGACGTTATACCGTACTTCCGACATAGATACTAGCTAAAAGCCCAGACACGTGTTTCGCCGATGTTTCTGCTGCTGTGTGACACGGCAACGAGGGGTTCGGCTCCTCAGTGGGTCCCCCAGCGTTCTCTATGCGGTTTCTGGTATATGGACTCCAGAGAATAATCGGGTGAATAATTTCTGAAATTATTAAGTGCAGGACATGGAGTCAGTGATTTGGACATGACTTTTAGGGTCAGACCCGAAATGTTTCAATGAACATTTGGGTCGAAGACAATCAACCACTGTGGAATAACCACGTAATGCCCATTCTACAAACAAGTAGTACTACAAGAAGTATGAATCTTATATGGCAAAGACGTTTTACCGTACTTCCGACAAAGATACTAGCTAAAAGCCCAGACACGTGTTTCGCCGATGTTTCTGCTGCTGTGTGACACGGCAACTAGGGGTTCGGCTCCTCAGTGGGTCCCCCAGCGTTCTCTATGCGGTTTCTGGTTTATGGACTCCAGAGAATAATCGGGTGAATAATTTATGATATTATTTAGTGCAGGACCTGGAGTCAGGTGATTTGGACATGACTTTTTAGGGTCAGACCCGAAATTTCAATGAACATTTGGGTCGAAGACAATCAACCACTGTGGAATAACCACGTAATGCCCATTCTACAAACAAGTAGTACTACAAGTAGTATGAATCTTATATGGGAAAGACGTTATACCGTACTTCCGACACAGATACTAGCTAAAAGCCCAGACGCGTGTTTCGCCGATGTTTCTGCTGCTGTGTGACACAGCAACGAGGGGTTCGGCTCCTCAGTGGGTCCCCCAGCGTTCTCTATGCGGTTTCTGGTATATGGACTCCAGAGAATAATCGGGTAAATAATTTCTGAAATTATTAAGTGCAGGACATGGAGTCAGGTGATTCGGACATGACTTTTTAGGGTCAGACCCGAAATTTCAATGAACATTTGGGTCGAAGACAATCAACCACTGTGGAATAACCACGTAATGCCCATTCAACAAACAAGTAGTACTACAAGTAGTATGAATCTTATATGGCAAAGATGTTATACCGTACTTTCGACATAGATACGAGCTAAAAGCTCAGACACGTATTTCGCCGATGTTTCTGCTGCTGTGTGGAAAAGACGAGGGGTTTGGCTCCTCAGTGGGTCCACCAGCGTTCTCTATGCGGTTTCTGGTATATGGACTCATGAGAATAATCGGGATGATAATTTCTGAAATTATTAAGTGCAGGGCACGGAGTCAGATGATTCGGACATGACTGTTTAGGGTCAGACCCGAAATTTCAATAAACATTTGGATCGAAGACAATTAACTACTGTGGAATAACCACGTAATGCCCATTCTACAAACAAGTTTACTTCAAGTAGTATGAATCTTATATTGCAAAGATATTATACCGTACTTCCGACATAGATATTAGCATAAAGCCCAGACACGTGTTTTGCCTATGTTTCTAAGGATGTGTGACACAGCAACGAGGGGTTCGGCTCCTCAGTGGGTCCCCCAGCGTTCTCTATGCGGTTTCTGGTATATGGACTCCAGAGAATAATCTGGTAAATAATTTCTGAAATTATTGAGTGCAGGACATGAAGACAGATGATTCGGACATGATTTTTTTAGGGTCAGAGCCGAAATTTTAATGAAAATTTGGGTCGAAAACAATCAATCACTGTGGAATAACAACGTAATGCCCATTTTTCAAACAAGTTGCACTTCAAGTAGTTTAAATCTTATATGGCAAAGACGTTGTACCGTTCTTTCGTCATAGATACTAGCTAAAAAGCCCAGACACGTGATTCGCCGATGTTTCTGCTGCTGTGTGACACAGCAACAAGTGGCTCGTCTCCTCAGTGGGTCCCCCAGCGTTCTCTATGCGGTTTCTGGTATATGGACTCGAGAGAATAATCGGGTTAATAATTTCTGAAATTATTATTTGCAGGACATGGCGTCGGATGATTCGGAAATGACTTTTTAGGGTCAGACCTGAAATTTCAATGAACATTGGTTTCGAAGACAATCAACCACTGTGGAATAACCACGTAATGCCCATTCTTCAAACAAGTAGTACTACAAGTAGTATGAATCTTATGTGGAAAATACGTTTTAACGTAGTTTCCGACATAGATACTAGCTTAAAACCCAGACACGTGTTTTGCCGATATTTCTGCTGCTGTGTGACACAGCAACGAGAGGTTCGGCTACTCAGCGGGTCCCACAGCGTTCTCTATGCGGTTTCTGGTATATGGACTCCAGAGAATAATCGGGAAAATAATTTCTGAAATTATTAAGTGCAGGACATGTAGTCAGATGATTCGGACATGACGTTTTAGGGTCAGACCTGAAATTTCAATGAACATTTGTTTCGAAGACAATCAACCACTGCGGAATAACAACGAAATGCGCATTAAACAAACAATTTGTACTTCAAGTAGTATGAATCTTATATGGCAAAGACGTTATACCGTACTTCCGACATAGATACTAGCTAAAAACCAGACACGTGTTTTGCATAGGTTTTTGTTGCTGTGTGACACAGCAATGAGGATTTTTGCTCCTCAGTGGGTCCCCCAGTGTTCTTTATGCGGTTTCTGGGTATCGGACTCCAGAGAATAATCGGGTAAATAATTTCTGAAATTATTAAGCGCAGGAAATGGAGTCAGATGATTCGGACATGACGTTATACGGCCAGTCCCGAAATTTCAATAAACATTTGGGTCGAAGACAATCAACCACTGCGGAATAACCACGAAATGCCCATTCTACAAACAAGGAGTACTACAAGTAGTATGAATCTTATATGAAAAAGACGTTATACCGTAATTCTGACATAGATACTTGCTAAAAGCTCAGACACGTGTTTCACCGATGTTTCTGCTGCTGTGTGACACAGCAACGAGGGTTTCGGCTCCTCAGTGGGTCCCCCAGCGTTCTCTATGCGGTTTCTGGTATATGGACTCCAGAGAATAATCGGGTAGATAATTTCTGAAATTATTAAGTGCAGGACATGGAGTCAGATGATTCGGACATGACTTTTTATGGTCAGACCCGAAATTTCAATGAACATTTTGGTCGAAGACAATCAACCACTGTGGAATAACCACGTAATGCCCATTCTACAAACAAGTAGTACTACAAGTAGTATGAATCTTATATGGCAAAGATGTTATACCGTACTTTCGACATAGATACTAGCTAAAAGCTCAGACACGTGTTTCGCCGATGTTTCTGCTGCTGTGTGACACAGCAACGAGGGGTTTGGCTCCTCAGTGGGTCCCCCCAGCGTTCTCTATGCGGTTTCTGGTATATGGACTCCAGATAATAATCGGGTAACAATTTCTGAAATTATTAAGTGCAGGACATGGAGTCAGATGATTCGGACATGACTTTTTAGGGTCAGACCCGAAATTTTCAATGAACATTTGGGTCGAAGACAATCAACCACTGTGGAATAACCACGTAATGCCCATTCTACAAACAAGTAGTACTACAAGTAGTATGAATCTTATATGGCAAAGATATTATACCGTACTTCCGACATAGATACTAGCTAAAAAGCCCAGACACGTGTTTTGCCTATGTTTCTGCTGCTGTGTGACACAGCAACGAGGGGTTCGGCTCCTCAGTGGGTCCCCCAGCGTTCTCTATGCGGTTTCTGGTATATGGACTCCAGAGAATAATCGGGTAAATAATTTCTGAAATTATTGAGTGCAGGACATGGAGTCAGATGATTCGGACATGACTTTTTAGGGTCAGAGCCCGAAATTTTTCAATGAACATTTGGGTCGAAAGACAATCAACCACTGTGGAATAACCACGTAATGCCCATTTCTACAAACAAGTTGTACTACAAGTAGTATGAAATCTTATATGGCAAAGACGTTATACATCGTTCCTTTCGTCATAGATACTAGCTAAAAAGCCCAGACACGTGATTTCGCCGATGTTTCTGCTGCTGTGTGACACAGCAACAAGTGGCTCGTCTCTAAGTGGGTCCCCCAGCGTTCTATGCGGTTTCTGGCATATGGACTCGAGAGAATAATCGGGTTAATAATTTCTGAAATTATTATTTGCCGGAATGGCGTCGGATGATTCGGAAATGACTTCAGGTCGTGACCCGGTGTCCTCAAATCGAACATTGATAATAATAAATTGAACGAAGTATACCAA
>WEDG01008384.1:0-81815 GCA_017591395.1 Schistocephalus solidus
ATATATATAAGTAAAGAAGTATTTTGGGAAACAATAAGTAATGCACGACTCATCAAAACGAATGGCCTCTAAGAATTCCGGGCCTCTCTTTGATGGGCAGAAGCCAACAATGCGAGTTTTGTCCCATGCGAATTCGTGCCACGTTTCTAGTGTATACATGGCAACTTGAGACAGGTGGTCTCGTCTCTTTACAGCCAGCGGTTGTTCGTGTAGGCGTGTAGACATCGATTTTACTTTTGGCCGCTATAGAACACATTGCAACTATTGTTAAACGTCTTCTTTTTTATCTAAATAGCCAATCCTTTCCTTAGGGTGTACAAGCTAGTTTCGAAGTGTAGTTTTTGTTTTGTGCGCCACGTAAATTTGGTGCTTCCGCAGGTGTATTTCAACGAGTTCATACGCGTTCTTAATGTGTGGAAGTATTCAGTATCAGTATCAGTATATTTGAGGGAGATATAGGTGTTCGTCAGTTTTTGATTTGGGCGCTTTATCGGAACAATCTAGTTCCTGATCCTTTTGTTTTTAATTCCTGATGTATCATGCATCTATGTACAAAATCTCTAGGGTAAGAGTTGCTGGAAAACAGTTCAAATAGATAAGCAAGTTCAATTTGATAACGTTCAATGGTAGAACAGTGGTCTTTTGCTCCATTGATGAGGGTGTTGATAGTGCTTCGTTTGTGAGTGGTAGGGTGGTTGCTCTCATAATGTAGGATAACATCCGCATGAGCTTCTTTGTGGTAAAGTGATGTTTGAAAGGTACCGTCAGTTTTTCGCTGTATAAGGACGTCAAGAAAAGGTAGTTTTTTGTCAATTTTTTTTCGGGCGTAAAGGTTTTTCCAGGTATTGTCCAATTATTAATACTGTGCAGTTTTTCCAGTCAGTCCGATGACAAATGTCTCATCAACGTAGCGTATCAATAACTTGGAGTTAACCAGGGCTAGGTCAGTAGCTTCTAATTTTTGCATCGTTACTTCCGCTAGGAAGCCAGAGATGAGTGAGCCCATAGGAGCTCCGTTCACTGTTGATAGAACTCTTGCGAGAATGAAAAAATCGTTTCTAGGTATTAGTCCAAGAGTTCAAGCAAAACAGATGTGGGAACATCCATGTCGTAAGCGTGGAGTAATTCTTCTGTGTATTGCCTTGCCAGATCTAATGGTATGGATGTGAAAAGAGAAACAACATCGAAAGACACCATTATTTCATCTGCTGCAATGTTCAGTCTTCGTAATTTGTCCTGAAACCACAGAGGGTTTTCAAATGATGTTTCGCAATTCTTTGTCAATTACAGCGATTGACATGCCGAGCATGCTTTGCCCATAACGATTCGGCATGTTTTAAATTTTGAGTGTTTTGCGCACTGACTTCACGTCTGACGACGACTTTGGGGCCCCAGCGTCGAAAATTTACCTAATAAAGTTTATTATTGTGTCCGAAAGAATTTCCTGGCTTTGAATAGTACTTCTTTGGATGCATTTTTTCCAATTGCTACGTATACGTCGCGAAATTTTGCTACAATCGAGACGATGGGAAAAGTGTGCAATACGCGAAAATCTTACGCGGGATCCTTTATATTTTTTACATCAAATGCTGAAAACCGAAAGTCCAAAGTCCACCCATAACAACTCCCCAAGGGTATCAGATTACAAATCGTTACAGGCAAAGCATGCTCGGCGCGTTCATTTTAAATGCTCACTACAGACTTCAGAAATAAAAAAATAGCTAAAGAGCAATGCATGCAGTTATGCCGAGATAAACTTCCTGCACACTTATTTCAATCTCTAATTGAGACGATTACCTGTGCTGCCAACATTGAACGACAGAAGAAGAAAGAGGTTTTGGACAAGAAATTGATGGCTATTTCCCAAGGATTTTACACTTACCAAAATCAGTCAACAAATCTTGTAAATTTGTCATCCAGAAACCTCACAATAACCGAAGAGAGAGAGAGTTCTTTCTAAAGGAATGAAATACAATCTTTCTGATTCGAAATACCTAGATTTCCTTGCGAATTTGGAGTATATCATTTCAGCAGAAACTTTTACAAGCGCGGAACTTTTCACACTACGGAATAGCACTGTATATTCCTTAATGAACCGAAATCTTTTTTAAACCTACCACACGAAGAGAAGAAGGCGTTAAAATCCGATAACTACATCATCATCCGTCCTGTGATTCCATCGTGATTGGTTGTGCGCGTTTGAATTTTTCTTTAATGATTTTGAATGCGGCATTCAAATTGATATGCCGGTTGATGCATGCTTCACCTGAGTGCATTGCTTCCAGGAATTCACGGCCTTTTCTGATTGGGCAGATGCCAACAATCCGTGTTTTCTCCCATGAAAATTTATGTCCGGTTTCCACTTGGGATAAAGGGTCTCGTCTTTTTACCGCCAACTGATGTTCGTGTAGGCGGGTTGAGACAGATTTCCCAGTTTGGCCACAATAAACGGCCATCGTCCATCTCTACAAACGGAAGGGGAACCGGCAACTCTGTGATAATCACAGAGGCATCTCGTTGCTCAACATCGCCGGGAAGATCTTCGCCCGTATCCTTCTCAATCGTCTTAACGGTCACCTATAACAGGGCCTGCTCCCAGAAAGCCAATGTGGCTTCCGCCGACACCGCGGAACAACCGATATGATCTTTGCCGCCGGCCAGCTACAAGAGAAGTGTCAGGAGATGCGAACTCACCTATACACTACCTTCGTGGATCTAACGAAAAGCCTTTGATTCGGTGAATCGTGACGGACTGTGGAAAGTCATGCAGAAATTTGGTTGTCCTGAGCGGTTCACGCACATGGTACGTCAGCTTCATGACGGGATGACGGCACGCGTCACTGACAACGGGGACGGTATCCGAAGCATTCGCAGTGACCAACGGAGTGAAGCAGGGCTGCGTACTGGCCCCCACCCTCTTCAGTCTCATATTCTCGGCTATGCTGATGGACGCCTACCGTGATGAGCAGCCTGGTATCCGCATCGCCTACAGAACTGACGGGCACCTTCTCAACAGTCGGTGTATGCAGGCTCCAACGCACGTGTCTACAACTACAGTCCATGACTTGCCTTTCGCGGATGACTGCGCCCTTAACAACATGACGGAGGAGGACATGCAAAGGAGCATGGACCTCTTCGCCGAAGGCTGCGCCGATTTTGGATTAACAATCAGTACAGCCAAAACGGTTGTCATGCACCAGCCGCCACCCAGCGCGGAATACAATGCTCCCCGAATCAATGTCAACGGTGCTCAACTCAAAAACGTGGAAACCTTCGCTTATCTAGGGAGCACGATGTCGCGCAACACGAGAATCGATGCCGAGGTTGCCCAACGGATCTCGAAAGCTAGTCAGGCCTTCGGCCGGCTTCAGGCCTCCGTGTGGAATTGCCACGGTATTCATCTGAACACCAACCTGAAGATGTACAAGGCCGTCGTCTTGATGACACTCCTTTACGGAGCGGAAACCTGAACCGTCTACTCGAACCAAGCCAGGAAGCTGAATCACTTTCATCTCAGCTGCCTCCGCAGAATACTGAAGCTGAGATGGCAAGACAGGATCCCGGACACGGAAGTCCTGGAGCGGACCGGAATTCGCAGCATCCATGCCATGCTGAGGCAAGTGCAACTGCGATGGAGCGGCCACCTAATAAGAATGGACGACGAGCGACTATCCAAGCGACTTTTCTACGGAGATGTCGCTACGGTTGCTCGCCGACAGGGAGGTCAAAAACGACGCTACAAGGACACTTTGAAGAAATCGCTGAAGCAACTGCAGTCAACTTGGCGACCTGGGAGGACCTCGCCCAGGATAGACCGGCATGGAGAAGATCTCTGAAGACTTATTCAGCAATCTATGAGGCCAACCGGATCGCCCTGCCAAGGCTTAAAGAGCGTCACGAAAGTCACCAGCGCCCCGGACCAACACCGCCAATACCCAGGCCCTGCCAACATGCCCGCGCTGTCAACGCATCTTCCGCGCGCGAATCGGCCTGGTTGGACATCTTCGGACGCAATGCACCTAAAAATCTCACAATTCTAATTTCTACGTCAAATTCTGCCAACCCTCCTTCTGACTCCCCCACACTCACTCCTGGCATCAATTCCATTACTCTCACCATCATAGAGACTACATCCATCTACTCATCGCCTGTTACCCCCACCACCGCAATCACCACCGCAATCACCACCGCCTTCACTACCACCACCACCACCATCAGCCATGGGGTATCTCTCCTAAGCTGTACTCAATGTGACCGCACATTCACCTCACGCATCGGCCTGGTCGGTCACTTGCGAATACATCGTACAGAGATCGGTGAGCCAGTGCCTGAAGCACCAACACACAACAGAGATCGCCGCCTCCACTGCTCTCACTGTCCTCGTGCATTCACTCATCGCATGGGCCTATTCGGTCACATGCGCATCCATGACAGCGGAATTCACCACAATGCCGACAACACCGATACACCATGCACACCCTCCGCGCCTGCCATTCTTAGCCCCCCTGCCACCCCCACTACCATGAATGACATCCCACCAACGTCTACCGATTTCTCCTGCCCACACTGCGCCCGCAATTCCAACTCACGCATCGGCCTGGTTGGTCACCTGCGAATCCATCGCACGGAGGCTGGTGAACCAGTGCCTGGGGCTCCGACATACAGTCGACGCGCCCGCCTTCACTGCCCTCACTGCTCCCGCACATTTACACACCGCATGGGCCTATTAGGACACATTCGCCTCCACGAAAACCTCCGGTAAACCAACGGAGGCTAAGCTACATCAACACACACTACCTACACCAATACATCGACAACACCCTCACAATCACCATTTACCAGAGTATATCACGGTTTCCTAGAAACCGTGGCTGGGAAGTCTGCCAATCTGACGCTTCCACCAGACCACGCCGTCGGCTCAGTGTATGTGCTGTGTGTGTCGAGTGGCTGACCAGTGGACTGGGAGTCAGACGGCGATGGCTGCTCCATATCCCCTGAGTTAGTGAATCCTGGTGTGTGCGTTATGGGGACCAGTTCGTGCTGTGGCGCGCGAAGACGGGTACGCCGATCCGTCAGCCATCGTGCGCCCACTCCCACATCAGGCAACTGACCGGCTCGGACAGTGTCTGATGGTGGGGTTAAGGGGGAGAGAGTGAGGTCGACAGCTCAGCGCATGTTCCTCACTATAAACAATCTGACGCGCTTGAAACTATCATGGTGCGCTAAAAGCCGTGGCTTGGAAGGTTGCCAACTGACGGGATAACTCGGACCGCGTGGTCAGCCCAATGTGTGTTTTGTGTGGAGTGGCTGACTGGCGGACTGAGAGTCAGGTTGCAATGGCTCCTTTTTAATGTGGCCTTTATGGCACTCCCACTCCGTGGGATCCGAGCCAGGTGTGGTGGGACGCCCAGGGGCGGCTCCGGCCGCGCCAGCCACCTGCGCCCTCTCCCATCTCCGGTCTTATTGACTCTGTCTTGACACCGGGCTCAGGTGGGGAAGGAGGAGAGAGTGCGGTAGATGCAGCGCAAGTCTACTATCACTTTAAACTAAATCACGCGCAAGTCACCGTCCCTGTTCCACTTTCCCATGGAGCATACGGTGGACATCGTCGGACTACGGCGGTCGAACTGTCGTCACCAACTTGAAAATTCACGATTAAAACTCGATTTTTCCGACGAACCTTCTTTCTTCATATATATATATATATATATATATCAGTATCAGTATCAGTATATTTGAGGGAGATGTAGGTGAGTCACCTTTGAATTCCCTATTTGTACATACGAGTTATGGTATCAAAAAATAGTATCTCGATATGTTGGCGAGGCCAACATAGTGGAACCAAGTTGAAAAAGAGCAGACAGTGAAAAAAAACTCCCGGTGATATTTAGGAGATAAAAACTGTTGCCCTTGGGAGGGGGTCCAACGGGGGGCATTTCGGAGGTCACATGATGCTCCATTGCTGATTGCAGCGTCCGTTGAGGGATTTCAAAGGTTGAAATAGATGTCCAGATCATCCTCGGTCCATTGCGGTTCGAACCAGGGGATAACGTTCATACACCTCATGGACGACGGACGCCAGGTCCAGCTGATGCGAATACTCACGGTGTCACCAAGGTGTGTATATAAGTTAAGCATCGAGACCTCGAGGACCCCAGCATGGGAATAATGGGAGAATGCAAGCCCTCGAACGAAAATAACAAACAAGGAAATGTTACTTAAATATAACTAGTAGTATAATTAATGCCTTACTTTCTGACGTCACACTTGCAGCTTTCAGTTAGTGTTGTAGCTCGCACCATTATATCGATCTAACTTTCGCTTAAAAACCTCCAGGAAGTCCGACATTACAACATCCAGAGGAAGACTATTCCAAGCTTCTACTACTCTTTTGGAGAAGAAGTACTTCCGAGTGTCTAGCCTTGCTCCAGTCACACGTAATTTCAGAGGATGACCTCTCAAGTTCGTTGTTTTTGCTAACTCGAAGAAATCCCCTGGCACCAGACAACAGTCCTGGATACGTAGTATGCGGAATGTTAGTATCAGGTCACCCCGAAGCTGTCTATAGTGCAAGGGAAAGAGATTGAGACTCGACAGCCGTGTTTCATAAGGCAGTGAGCCATGTCCAAGGACAAGTTTGGTTGCTCGCCTTTGGACCTTTTCGAGGATGTTGATGTCCTTCGCCGCCCAGGGTCTCCAAGCTTGGATAGCGGACTCCAGCTGTGGCCGCACGAATGTTCCGAAGACTTTAGCGAAACAGTCGGTAGTGAAGGCTGCAAAAGCTCGTTTAACGAGGTACAGAATCGACATGGCTGACTTCGCTACCTTTGCGCAATGTAGGGAGGGTTTAAGCGAAGGCGTGATCCAGACTCCAAGGTTATTTTTGGACATCCACTTCTTTCAATGGAATGCCATTCAGACTGTAAATCGTACGGTTCGAAGGATTGCTTTTCCCGACTCGTATGATGTTGCACTTGCTCTCATTAAACGGCAAGAGCCAGTCATTTGACCATTTCTGGAGTCGATTTAAGTTTGCCTGCAAGTTCTCTTCATCAGCCGCAGTTTGAATGACGCGCCAAAGTTTGAGATCATCGGCAAACATGGCAATATCGCAGTCCAGTTCGTTGGCACAATCGTTGATGTAGACAATGAACAGTATAGGGCCGAGAACAGAGCCTTGGGGAACACCACTCTCGACCTCAACTTTAGTCGACTGTTTGTCGCTGATATGCACAGTTTGTGAGCGGCCAGTTAAGAAGTTTTCTATCCATGTCAGAAGTCTACCTCTTACGCCTATGCGGTTGAATTTATAAAGAAGGCGGTGGTGCGGCACGCTATCAAAAGCCTTTTTGAAGTCTATATAGACTGCGTGCACTGTATTACCACTATCGACCGCTTCAGTCCAACGTTCTAAACAGTAGAGCAAATATATATATATATATGTGGATAAAATTGATAAACCAGACTATGTAAAGGTACCGAAAGCTGTGTGTGTGGAACCATGTCTTCTTGAAAATTGCCGTTTGAGTGTACATCTTCCATTAACATTAATTGTCCTCATTAATCCATTTGGCTTTTGAACCACGCAGATTTTTTCCCTTTTTTTCTGTGGGTGTAAAATTACCTGGATGATGTTTAGCTCAAAACAATTTACTTGCCGTCTTTTCTCTGTAAGGATACTTCCTGAGACCCGTTTTTAAAAAGTATCATGTGAATTATAACAAGTGCAACCCAGGACTGTACGTGCGAACCTCCACCATTTGTGGGATTTTCATTTTCAAAACTAGCCTGCCCTTTTGGTTTTGGCGGAGCAAAATGGGATGTGGAGGGTGTGGTCGACCCCCGCGATCTTTCTGTCCACAGATGCGCTTGGAGGACTTTCGGCTGGCTTTTCCGTACTGTGATTTCGATTATGAGCCTTTCAGCTACCGCGTCAAATTGAATAGTCTTTTTTACTGCACTTGGAGCGATGAGGGCGCCACAATTTTAAAAAATGTGTTAATAAGTTCGTGGGCAGATATCTTAACTGTTTATTGTCACTGGATCACGATGCAACGATCGTTCGATCGTTAATTTGACGATGTCAACCGTATGCTCCACAGTATGGTGGTGCAGGGATGGTGACTTGTGCTTCATTATAGCGAGAGTAGACTTACACTGCATCTCCCTCTTTTTCTCTATTCCACTCCCCCATCTAGACCCGGTGTCAAGACAGAGTCAATAAGACCGAAAATGGGAGAGTGCGTAGGCCCACGCACTGTATTCCAAAACACAACAAGAAAACTACAACACAAGGGAAGATGACTCGGACCCCTTCTGAGTGGGGTACCATAAAGGCCAAATTAAGAAGGAGCCACTGTAGCTGGACTCAGTCAGCCACTCCGCACCAAACACACACACACACCCACACACACTGTGCAGCTGCATCGACAATTTAATTCACATGCAATTAGTTTTTCCTTCCTCCTACTAAAATTGGTCGTACCATGCCATATGTTGAATTACCTTTGAGTCGCTTCTTATGCCGCTCGGTCCCGAAAAGATTGAATCCTGATCTTTCATAGCCGTCTCTGTCCAATGCTTTTTTTCCTCCAGAGACAGAAAACCCTCCAAATCAATTCCAATCAGCGCCAGACGCGTCATTTTCTCTGCTTCTGGAGGCCACCAGTTGCGATGGTTGTGAGACGCTCCAAGTTGATGCGAAACTCCATAATCGCTTTCCTATTATCGATCAACTAGAGAGGGCACTCATCACTGCCCTCGTGAATGCCGCATCCCAGGCCTTGGTATGTTCTCGTTTATGATCACTTTTTTACTGCCTTCGCACGCATGACTCTCATACATTGTACCGTCTCACGTCTTGTGCTTTCTAAATTTGCATCACTCCTTGCGAATCTGATAAATATTGGAACTTTCAAAGTGCTTTGATTAAGAAGTATGAGATACCATCGCTGGAACAGGAATTTTGTTCGCTGAACTGTTTGGAATTTCATTCGAACCCATCCTCGTAGGCAGTTACAGCTGTTAATGTCTTTTACTTTTGACCGGAAGTTTTGAGCCAGACTCGACTATGCATAAATTAACCTCAACGTAAAGAAGTCATTTGCCCCAACTACTGGGTGGTTCAATTATATTCTAGCCAATAATTCATCCTCATCTGCTCTGGAATATTATTCATGTGCGTGTGGGGTTTAGTAACTGTGGGTGAGTCCTTTCCTTGTTTTACCCGCTCACATAGCATTTTCGTTCCTCTTTCTACGAGTACTGCAGTTAGGCCTTCAACTTGGAGTTTTCGTCCCTTGCTATTTTCTCGAGTTTGCCTTTTTTGATCAATATTTGGATTAGCTGGTTCCTCGAGAGGAAATCCAGTTTACTCATAACCGCTGCAAGTTTGTCCTCGCTTACCGAAAATCTCGCGCATTTTTATTTGTGAGCTTGTTCGCAGCATCGCCTTGGATTCCGCCACCAGCCACAGTGGTGTTCATTTTCTCATATTCTATAAACAGTTAGGAATAGGTCTCGGAAATTTCTTTACTTCTAAGACCTTTTTTCGGAATGTTATGCTGTTTTAAATTTAAATATCTTCTGTCAACCTCAATCGAAATGTTCACCTGCTCAGCGTCAGCCGCACATGAGAATCATGAGCTCGCAGTTTATTTTTACCTGGTAAACAGTTCTAAAGGGCAGTTGGTGCATGTCTCAGAAGCAAATTTCTATGTAAATTCAAAAGTTTTTGCGGCTCTTAGGACACTGACCAGTGTCCTGTTAGCTTAATTATACACGTTAGCAAACTTGGTATGCGTGGGTTTATTTATGTGGGTGGATTCGGTTGGCATAACACACCCGTTTAATTATAAACAGTCAGCTTGTTTGTGGTCACTTCCTACACGCAATGCCGGTGCCGATTTTAAGTATTGCGATTCGGCTTATTAAGCGCAGGTGACCTTATGCATATATCTTTAAATTTCTTCTGGACTACACCAGTTACGTACCGTGTCGTACGTGTCGTTATCTCCTACGCTAAGGCCTTGATTGTAGGACAGGTCTTAGAAAATGATGAACAGGTTGTCACTCTCGCGTGTACGCTGATTTGTTCATTTATTTGCTTCGATTGGCATAGACTAGGTCCTCCTTTTCATTGATCTACTCTCGATCACGCAGTTTTATGTCGCTGTTTGAACGTTTACGATTGCGCTAGGTATTCAGGCATAAACAACTAATTCGTTAGTACCAATGGTACAAAAAACTCGTTGGTCTTGGTCGAATTCGAACTCAAGAAAGCAAGTGCCAGGCTTGAATACAGTCAACGCTCTAACCACTTGAATTCCAAGAACCCGCCGGGTGGCGTGTGTTTAATCATCTTTGGATCAAGTTATCCCCGCCATCTACTGCAGCTTACCAATTGGATTAACCAATTCTGATACAGTAAGCTGACTCCCCCCAAGCAAAATGTATTAAGCAATCAGCCGCCAATCGACCAGACGGTTATCAGGTTAAATTAATTAGTAGGTGCCGTTGGTCTCGTAGCTTGGGTTGTTAGAGCGTTAACTTTACTCAAGTTTTGTCCTTGCTTTCGTGGGTTCGAATCCCACCGAGGGCGTTCATTTTTCACAACTGAATCAAAGGACTACATTCAATCGATCAAAACACAAATCAATTATGTGAACTGCGTAGTCATCTATTGGATTCTCACTGTGTTGCTTAGGGCAGTCAGCTTACTATATCATAATTGCTGAATTCTGTAAGTAGCAGTAGGCAATGGGGGTAACTTGATCTCAATGTGATTAGGTTGACGGTTCCCGGTATGACTTTGCAACTCGTAGCAACGCGGGTGCCTTATTTTTCATAATCGCCTCAAATAATTCAAATCCTCTCTTTATGCATGTCCTTACACTATGGCTCCGTTGAACACGATGCCTGGACTGTGCCATCATCCATTGTGAACAGTATTTTCTGCACCCCTGTGGGCAAGAACCTGCCAATGACGTTATCCTTCTCGCCCTAATTAATCTAAAGCCATTGCACCTATCACAGCGTGCTTTTATTCGTGACTTGTTAAGGTTACTAACTGACGGTAAAACTCGGCCCTTCTCGGCACTGTAGGTTCAGATTGCAGTGGTTCCTTCTTGCTCTGAGGTCGTCGTTGCATATTCACCTATTTGTGATCCGAACCGCGGTTATAGTTGCAGTCTGGCGCATCCGTATTAGAGGCCAGGTTGTGTGTGGCACATGCGGATGGGCTTTTTAGTTTTGTCTGCTACTACGGCCCTCTTGAACTTGCCCTGCCATCGGAGAAAGATGGGTAAAGAAAATGGAGGATGCAGTAGATGCAGCGCAAGTCACTCCTTAGTTCACTTGCTGGAACCCACGATGGAAATACGTGCTTCCTAGCTCCAAAATGTGACAGCGTTTCGTGTTTGCGTCACAGGATCAGGGACTTTGCACAAAAATCAACTCACCTGAGTTGTCACAGCAAGCGATTGTGCCTTGTTCTTATAGCCCGCTGAACAGACATCACTTTCCCCTACACCTCGCATTTTGGGAAGGTCCTAACTTGGCAGCCCGTTATATGACCCGAGATTATGACCGAAAGCTTTCAGCTATATGTATGGAATATCTATTTTGCGCGCAGCCATCCATTTTTATAACTTAGTCCGCCGGCCGTTTTCCTCTCTCCCTCATTGGAAGATATTGACAGTCGGGTCAATTTTCTCAATGTTCCTCTCTTCTTTGCAGAGAAACAGGCTTTCGGACGTCTTTAGTATCCTCTCAAGTTGCCTACTGCGTCTGCTCTCCGCCTGGACATCTGCCTTCGTTGATGACTTCTCCATGAGCGAGGCGGGCCATTACCTCATTCGTCTCCTCTCTTTGGAGCCAAACCTCCTGGGACGAAGTTCCCCTAACATCTCCCTTGGGGTATGCCAACTATTTAACAAACCTTGACAAACGTACCTCTTTGATTATTCATCATCAGACTTGTACAGTAATGTTGTAGGGTAGTAAAAAGTGAATAAATATCAAGAGCAACCAATGGGAAGTTAGATGTAGGAAGAGCGATGTTGAGTGTTCAGGGACAGGCGACTGTCTTCTTGCGATATTTTTTTGTGTTTCTTCCCTACACGGTAGGCTACGTGTAGGAATAGAAGTGGTCCCGTCTTGGTAAGGGTGTTAAATGGAGAATTCTTCAATGCAGCTTCGGTTGGTAATAGGATTTTTATGAATGGGGATAAATAAAAAAGGAGAGCAGCACTCATTTGGTGGCTTTTGAATTTCAGCCGCAATTTTTTGTCCTTCATTCACATGTGATTTTTTAGGTGTACTTGTGCTGATCAATTTTTCTCACTAGATACTATAATTTACTACCATTTGTTTATATTAAATACAATAAGGTGATTTGCAAACGACGTCTGCAGGGTTTTGAAGAAAATCTGGCGCAATGTTGCAACGCATTCACAGATGACCGTTCATGGTGTCGGCAGTTGCAGCTTTCGGTTACGATATGTGTTTGTTCTCTTCGGGTGCTATATCTTTTGTGTACCAATTTTAACCACAGTTAATAGAGGACCTTTTGCTGAAAATTTTTCTATGATACTTTCAAAATGAATCCTATCTCTCCCTCTCTTGGCCTGATCATAACCTTATCCCTTTTTTAATTAGAGTTAGCATTCGCTGCTGGGTTAGGATGGTCTCACAGTAGGTTGTTGCCTTGACAAGTGTGCGGATTGCAGCATCCGGTGGTTTTGCCTCATACCGACCAATATGCGTGATATTATTCCTAGCTGACCTGTTCCACTTTCATTCAGACCCTTGACGGAAGTAATAATGAGGTCCGCCCTGCTTGATCTTTTATTACTACGGTAAAACGGATGCGTTTTTGCACTACTGAACTTTTTTAATAGTCGTCGCTTGGAAAGTTGCCATTTGATCCGATGCTGTAACCCTCCTACCGCCAACGAAATATTTTGAGGCCTTACTAACCGGACAACGAATGCTAACCCTATCGAGCACAATGAATAGAGTTAGGGTTACGTTGGCATGTAGTACGGGGGCGTGTATTACACACTGGCCTATCCTTTGTCCCCTGAGTGACGTCGCACGTTACGTTCTTGCCGAGGTTTCAAATAAGTACTTCTTTTGGAGCATACGTTTTTGTTGAAACAATGGGAAAGGAGACTCTTAAAGTACATGTGCTGCTTAAGTAACGTTTTTATAGAATTTATTCATGTCTCAACTTCGGTGCACATTCCGTGCTGACGCACGAACTAGTCCATATGTCTGTAAATTTCTTGACATGTCCTATGTAGTTTTTTTGATGTTTCTATTTCCCGTTTTTTACTACTTGCGCTGCAAGTAACAAATTGACACGCCAACGGTGCACGCCAAACTTTCCCTCAAATAAACTGAATTTTTAACTGCTTTACTCCAAGTTAGCAACTAATTTCTGTGGAAAATAAAAATCTACAATTCGTCAACTGGAGTTCATATGCCAGAACCCACGCAGGTAACGCTGGGGGCACTGATGAAGCGAACCCCTTGCAGCTGTGTCAATTAGTGGCAGAATACCGGCGAAACACGTGTCTGGGCTTTTCGCTAGTACTTGCACTGTCAATATCGTGTATTCTGTGCCCTCTACAGGCCGCCTTTTGGCATTTAATGCATATTACGCGGTTATTCCGCTATGGCTGATGGAAGTCGACCCAGATACTAATCTAAAATATAAGTCTACCCCTCCAAACCTGCAAATAGACCGACAACTCCAAGTTCTGAGTAAATTAAAAATAATCAATAATGGCTACCGTAATCTTTCCCAGACTGATGTCTGTAACCGTGCCAGAGTCAAGTTACTGTTCCGAGAGGGAGCGCAACCCAGATACGACACACAATCCCGGTAGCCCATTTCTGACTGTAGCTCACCTGAAAGGGCTGGGACGCGTCGCCAGTTGCCTGTATGACAGGATCCTGCCTTGGAACAAAGATAAGATTTGTATGGCTGTTTACATTGGCCCCAAAGACATGTCCGATGTATGTGGTATGATTTGGTGTTCGAATATGGCATGCTATGCCTTGAACTAAATACCTTCAAAAGCGGTGGAGCACATTGCTGCGGTATCAGGTTTCTGGATCTCACATAGGTCCATACCTACCATGCGCAGCAGAGTCATTGAAATCAAGGGTCTCTTTATTTCCAAGGAGCAGTCTTGGGTATTTTATCGCATCTGGTGTCCAACCTGTCTGTGCACCTACACAGGCCACATTCAACACATGCTCTGGTCGTGCATAGACGCGCATAAGCTGGTTGTGTAACTAGGTGACGAATTACCACTAGTGACCGCCCATAACTTCGAACCGGTGATAAATTCAATTTCGCAGCCGTCAAGATAATCGCAACAGCAGAAGCCTCAGATTAGTAGTCGTTTAATCCAGCTAACGATTTATGTTGGCCTACAGAGCTCTTTGCAGTCACCTTCATCCCTACCTCATTGCTCGTTGATTGGCTACTACTTCCTATATATGCCACGTGTTTTGCTCTTCTTTTCTCTTTCTAACAGCAAACCCCTGCACGAATTTTAAATCGCACAAAAATGAACAAATGGTAGTGGTCAGTCATTTTCTTCCTAATTCACAAATACACTTGGGCCTCGTTTATTCCTCTTGACTCTCATATCTTCCATGTGTCCTCCGTGTGGGTTGTAGTAGTCTGGAGCTTCAAATTGTCCAGCGCAAACTTTTTAAGCCTTTTCTGTCAAATGTCTTTAATCACTGAGCAATGAGCCTTTGCCTTGATGCAACCCATAGAATTCTATTTCATTTTTGCCGTTTTCTTTCGGAATCTGTGAAATTCTGCAAGAAACAAGGCCTGTCAGTGCTTGACCAGCCATCTTTGCTCGTGCATGCACCTGGAACTAGAACATTCGCCTCCATTCGTGAAGTCGGCTTGGCGCGGATTTGGGACCAGCGCATGTGTGTCGAGCTAATGTGAGGATTCAGCCCCTTTAGACACTGCAACCCCACTCAACTTTGAGCCCAACGAATTTATTTTGTCTGGAGCTTCAAATTGTCCAGCGCAAACTTTTTAAGCCTTTTCTGTCAAATGTCTTTAATCACTGAGCAATGAGCCTTTGCCTTGATGCAACCCATAGAATTCTATTTCATTTTTGCCGTTTTCTTTCGGAATCTGTGAAATTCTGCAAGAAACAAGGCCTCATCAGTGCTTGACCAGCCATCTTTGCTCGTGCATGCACCTGGAACTAGAACATTCGCCTCCATTCGTGAAGTCGGCTTGGCGCGGATTTGGGACCAGCGCATGTGTGTCGAGCTAATGTGAGGATTCAGCCCCTTTAGACACTGCAACCCCACTCAACTTTGAGCCCAACGAATTTATTTTGTCATTTAATATAATAACTTTGTGATGTAGCGTGGCGTAGAAATAACTAAGGTCTACTTCCCTATGCGCCAATTTACAGACAAATCCCCAGTTGCCTTGCTGATAATTAAGTGGATTTTTTCCAATTTGCTCGATCTCTTTGTTCAGCGGTCTGATTTTAGATAATCTTCCTTACTCTTTAGTTCCTTTCACTTCTTCGAAGAAATTTGAAGATTCTGGAAGCAGTTTTGTTGTTACCCAGCTCGGGGAAGTCTCCTTCTCTCGACTCCTCCACAATGCCCTCCGGGGATGCCATTTTGGACGAAATACCTCTGCCACAGCCAACAGTCGACAGTAGTCTAGTCGTATCACCGATCTCTATCAGCCCCATCTACGACTGGATTGATAGTGTCACTTCACTTCAGCTACACTCCTGTGTAAGTCTCTGTCGTCTTTCAGTCCTTCTAATGTGGGCTATTAGTGCTCACTGAATGGGTTTTCGTGAATCCACACAGACTTGTCTCACCCTTTAAAGGACTGCAGTCTGCTGACCCTTGAGGGGATTCATGCCTCAGAACACAACATTCTCTACGAGGACGGGTGTGCTCTTAATATAAACACTGACCGTGCGTAATTAGTGCCAGATCTTGTTCTTGGGCAGGCAGATGTCACTCGCATTGGACAAATTCTGCTAGAGATCAGGTACCATGGCCCTGTGGTCGTTAAAATTCCCGGCTAAATTGTGACTGAATGTAATTACCGACAAAGAAAAAGGGGGCTGGAATGGCCATTTTTGGCTTATTAGCCGCCATCAGCCATCACATCCTGAGGCTCAAACTCGTGAGCTGTTGATTAGGATTCCAAGCGCCCAACCATCGAGCCAAGGGGCTCGTTCAAGTCAAGTCAAGTTTATTAAGGGAAAGATAGGCAAACGCCTTTAAACTCCCTCTTGGTTACAGTATGGCTAAAAAGCCTCTGGTACATCATGAAAATGTAAAAAAGTTGGTTTACATAATAGCGTGCGGAAAATAAGCAGCTGTTGGCTCATCGAAAAGAGTAAACATTAATGTGTACTCGCATATTACGAGTAGCATGAGTACATGATATTATTGGTGACGAGATTCTCGTAAGTGAGGCATATGCGACGAGTTTGAGCTAATACAAATGCTATAAAAATGGTACTGTAATATAGAAAGTAGTATTGTTATATAAGAGTGTTATTCAACTGGGACGTGACTAAGAAGATCTGGGGATATTATAGTGGGCACTGCTATACTGGTCAAGGTTTTTCTTAAAAAGCTCAACGGAAGTAGCCATAACAACATCCAGAGGCAGAGCATTCCAAGCGTCGACCGCTCTCTTGGAGAAGAAGAACTTTCGTGTATCTAGTCTGGCCCCAGTTACACGTAGTTTGAGTGGATGCCCTCTCAAGTTCGTGGTTGTTGCTAACTGGAAGAAGTCTCCAGGTGCGAGGCAGCAGCCCTGACCGCACACGTTGTACTGTCGGTTGCGATCAAGTATATTAACAATGGTAGAGGGATGCTCATCGATTTGCCGAGGCGCGATACTGAACTCCAGCGCACAACGGAACGATTATGTATCGCAACATGATCGGTGAACGCCCCCCTACCGTTAATTCGTGTCTGTCAAGACGAGAGATGTCATGGTGAAGGTGCGGTCCCCTGCATCCCCTGTCTGTCAGGACTGTGTCGGCCTGCGGCAGCGGAATCTTTTTGCCTGGCAGGTAACATTCAGCATGCCGTGGCCTGCTTAAAAGTAAACCCTTTTTGTTTAGTGCCCAACCACACCTACAGTTATCGTCGCTACACAGTTCTTGGCTACCTATTTTTCAGACCCGAGTGTCCGCTAGCCCTTAATCCAGGTATTCCGCTGTTCGCCACCTGTGGAAACGCTCGGGTTCCCACAACGTGCTGAAAAGGCAGGCTCCATATGTTGCTTCGGTTCCCTACGCGCTGGCAACTGTCGCGCAAGACTGCGTTTGCTGCATCATGCTCACAATCCCCGGAAATCGGTTTATGGCTCTAGGCGAATTCGCTTCGCTTCAGACATTGAAGCGTCTTCCTGGTAGGAAGTTAAAGCAAGCCTGCAGAGCAGGATTTATTGGAATCAACTAATTGTGCGACAGTTCATCAGCTGCATCCTGTCGCTGCATAGCATCAATAATGAATGAAAACAGACATTAAATTTGAATTCGTACAGAAAAATCAATGCATTACAACAAGTTCATGGTTAAGTGCCGCACAGGCTTATAAATAAAATTGGTAAATTAAACACAACATGATAGAAAGTAAAGGGTGCGGTAAATGTGTAAATCAAGGAGCTAGATGTTACCATGGCAAATGCAGGCTGACCAATTGCTCCGAATATTTACGCAGGTCTGGTTTCACCCGCCGTATAGAGGCCACTTAAAAGTTACACAATGAATGATGACTGTGTATGTCTGACTGGCGACGGCTAATGACCCGGAAATGTCCATTCCAATCTCCCTTGTCTTTGCCGGCAGTATTAACCCGCCTATTCTACTACTAGCCACTTTGCAGCTGCTGACGGGGCTCGAGAATGGGCTTCAAGGCAGAACGGGACGAGTGATTTCCGTTAGCGATCGGTGAGCATTCATCAACGAATGCAAGGTACGATGTTTTCATGCCCGAACCAGTACTCGGAATTTCGCTCTGTTGCATTCGCCACCTGCACCATGCGGGACACATTTCCTTGCCCTTATTGTGTTCTTTCGAGTCGCCACGACTACCCATTGGACGCGTATCACGGTTTATGCTCCGATATCTTTTACTTCTACTATGACTCTCCAGTGCGACAGAATTACAGTTCTTTTCATTTGTGAATGATAAGCTCACTAAGTCTGACGGATAACAAGAGTTCGACCTTTTTTATTCGCCTTGGCATATCTAGTGGAATGATGGTAGAAGTATGCTTATCGCTAGTCAGTTTTTGGCTTTCTAGTGTTCTCCGAACCTTGATTCACGTCTTTCTGACTGATGTTTACGGGTACATGTTTTGTCTACAGTATTTTTTCTCCACTTGTCAGTGAATATTGAACAGCGAACCTGGTAGAATTCGGTTCTTATCCCCCTCTTCTCCTTCAACTACCTTCTAGTCTCTGGAGGTTGAGCCAAATCACACTGTCAATGACGCTCATCCGATGACGGCGCCAGTTGAAAGTCGTCTTAACTACGATGCAGTTATTTGTGTCCAGGAGACACCTGAGTTCCTGGACCAATTGCGCATGTTCTACGACCAGGGCCAACGTCAGTGGTTGACAACCGTTTCAAATATCAACTATATCCTAACGGTCGTCGCGCCTTATCACTGGACGGCTCTTTCTGAATCTATGGACCATGAATGGTGGGAACTAAACCTTCGCCTTTTCACACCTCAAACACAGCGCGTGCTTGCCTGCTTTTGGTTCTTAAATAGATGTTTTTTTTATTTTATAGTTCTGTTTTCCCCGGGTCGTCGCAAATACCGACTTTCCACCAGCTAGATTCCTTCCAATCGGATTTCCGAGATCGGCGCCGTCGTCGGAGATGCTTTTTCTTCATGGATGAGCGATTTATCCGCAAGTCTCATCGTTCTGGCTTAGGTTTGTTCTTTTGCCTATCTTTTGTCCAAACGTTCCTTTAACACTATGTAGAAAGTCAGTACTTTGCGTCTAAATGCATCTGTCACTCTTGACTTCACTACATTCCAATTTTTTTCGTGTTTTTCGTAGTGCAACATCTGGGCAAGCATCCGCTTCAAAACCTGCTGCTACCAAAATTTTTTGTGTCACCTCTAAGTGAAAGTTCCTGCCATGGTTGTGCTGGTGTACCATACTCTCAATTTCCTCCGTCCTGTCAAAGTCTCTTTGAGCCCTCACCCACCATCTTTCCAGACAGTTGTCTAGGCGTCTGGCCTTGTCGACTTGTTGATGTTTCAGCGGCGTATCCTCTGACCGGTGATCTAACGCTGGATGTCTTCTGGTTACATCTTTGTCTCAACGTCCCGCCTGACCACCAGGTTACCTATTTAATCTTTAAAGTTCTTTCTACGTCAAAATAATGCGTTATTCCCGTATCGGGGCAAGCTTTTTCCATTAGTGAACCCTAACTCCCTCTCACTTACTGGTATACTTATACTCTGCTTAAACGCATTAGTAGGTGGTTCGTTTTTATTTTTAGAAATCCATTCACAGCCGTCGTACTCCATTATTCGTACATGGACTTAATGGTGAGAAATCGCAGTCTGAGGTATTCACCTGCCCGTTGGACGCCATAGCCTGCGTGGAGGAGAAACGTTTTGAATTGCGTGATCTAGCAACTGAGATATTTTTTTATCGTTCTTTCGGAGTTCCTCCTTTGCTTCTGGCTCTGCGCTCGAAATCAGTGAGTACTGGATATTCGGTCGTTGTTTTAAAGTGTGGTGTAAGACCTGTCTGGCTGGACTCCTATGGTCTGTTTTTAGGAGAGAGACCACTTTCTGCACACACTGGCGGGGGCGTGTCAGCAGGCGTTGACACTTTCAGCAGGGGACGTGGCATCTTCTGTCAGCTGGTGGTGTCCTTCCCCCACACCGGGAATTGATGTTGTGTCCCCTAGAGCACGGCGCCGACCCCCTCCGATATCTCTACGCACCATTTGTAATAGTTTAGTGGCGCCCTTTCCCACTCCTGTGGGCAACGCTATGCGCAATCGTCTAATCCAGGCTCAGGTCAGCTGGCTACGGGGAGAGATGTGCAATTTTGACTACGTCATGGTCCTAAACACTGTCGCCGGACGCACCTACAATGACCTCACTCAGTATCCCATTTTCCCCTGGATCATCTCGGTGAGTGTTTTCGTGCAGTGTCCTGTAGCAAATTCTATGCTTTTCTTAGATCGATTCAGTCGATCAACCTCCTATCTGTCTTTCCTGTAGGACTTTAACAGTGAAGTACTAGACCTGTCTAAACCCTCATCCTTTCGGAACCTCAATCGACCGGTCTCCGTACAGACGGAGGCCAGAGCTGAGGCGGTGGCCAGCCACTACGACGAGCTGCGGGCCCAGCAGGAGTCCCTACAAGCAGCCGATGAAAACCAGCGCAACCTCATCTTCCCCATCTTTCATTATCCCTCCTACTGTTCTAACGAGGCCATCACCCTCCACTTTCTCTTCCGTTTGGTACCTTTTGCTTTCAGACTCATCCAATTTCAAGGTGGGTACAAATCTCTGTTTTATATATGTATATATATATATATATATATATATATATATATATATATATATATATATATATATATATATATATACACGAATAAATTGGAATATGAGCATCCCAAGAAGTATAATTCGAAGTAAAGAAGTTCTTTGGGAAACAATGAGTAACTTTATTATGTAAATTTTCGACGCTGGTTTCCCAGGTCGTCGTCAGACTTGTGGTAAATGTGCAAAAACAGTTAAAATTTAAAACATGTCGGAAAATCGATATTGCTGAATCAGTCCTGCCAATAGCTGTCATTGTTGATAAACATCTAAATATGATTGGCTACCGCCTTTTCCATTTGTCCTTGAGATTATTGTACACGGCATCCAATTCGATGTGCCGATTAATGCACGAGTCATCGGAATGAATGGCCTCTAAGAATTCCCGGCCTCTCTTCGATGGGCAGAAGCCAACAATACGCGTTTTATCCCATGCCAATTTGTGCCCAGTTTCTAGTGTATGTACGGCACTTTGAGACAGGTGGTCTCGTCTCTTGACAGCCAACTGATGTTCGTGTAGGCGTGTAGAGACTGATTTTCCTGTTTGGCCGCAATACACAACATTACAACTGTTACATGGGATTTTGTAAATGGCTTCTTTTTTATCTAAATAGCCAACCCTATCCTTAGGGTGTACAAGCTGGTTTCGAAATAACGCTGTGTATGCTTTAAAGAACCGAAATCCATTTTCAGTACTATCAAACAAAGAAAGAAAAGCCCTAAAATCTCTCAAAACAGACAAAAACATCGTAATCCTTCCTGCGGACAAAGGAGGTTCAACAGCTATTTTGGACAAAGCAGACTACAATAAAAAGATGCTGTCATTGTTACAAGATAGGTCAACCTATAAACCTCTTGACGCAGATCCCACTAAATCACAGAATTCATGAATTGAAAAAGTACTTAAACGTCTTAAAGGAAAGAAGCAAATATCAGGAGATATTGCCAAATCTTTGAGACAAACTGAACCGACCATAGCTAAGATCTATGGACTACCTAAGGTTCACAAGCCAGAGGTGCCACTTCGACCGATAGTATCGTTAATCGGTGCACCCAATTATACATGTAAAGTGTCCCTTTCAGGTTGAGGTATGCTAGTTATCTGACTACCTCAAGTGCATTCCGAAACGAAGTAGAGTAACTCGTTTGTTAGAGCGATCTTAATCTGATGTCCGTTTGGAAAAAATGGTTAATTTTCCGACCAAAATCAACTTGAGAGGCACATTTGCCATTCGCGCTGACGTTTGCTCCCAGGTGAGCTACAGAACTAAGTACTTTTCGTATGAGAACCATACCTGAGCTGGAATTGACAATAGTGCTGCATGCTCTAACAACGCAGGTCCGCTCAAAAGGAGAACGACTGACGCTTGAGACATGGTATTCAGATACCAACTCTACCACCAGGCATCTAGACCTTCCTGCGGCTTATAAAGTCCTACGCCATCACGCTCATAAAGAACAGGACGAGAGGGTCACACCGAACTTAAGAAATCTAAGCGAGGGGGGCTTTGCGACGAACCCACTACAACCCCCTCCACCGACGTGATGAAGCGCAATACCAGCGGCCGTAAAGCTACAAAACCATCCGTACAAAGCCGAGGCAGCGAATGAGAAAAAAAGATCATTCCAAGGCCGACAAGCTCAGCCAGTGATTCAAAACTCTAAGTGATATGGACAGTAAACGCTTTGACGACGGTAAGCCGGCCAAGTTCCGAAACGTCAGCCAGAATTCAAATCTGCTCCTGTGAGCAACTTAAAGTTCTCTGATGAACAAAATTTTCCTCGTAAGTAAGGCAAGGAACACGCGGACCTACTAGTGGGTTTGTGACTACTTGGCGTTGAGATGAAATGCCCTGGATAGAAGCATGTTATCACACAAGTAGACTTTTGATGGATGGAAGATCGAGTAGAATGAATGCCGACAAATAAATCGGTCACATCATAAATCACGAACCTCACGGAGACATCGTGGAGGTTCTCCTCTAAGCGCTCTTTTGAAAACTGAAAATGCGAGAGTCAGCCTGCCGGCGCTACCCGCTGAACCCCCAGTGGACTGAGTTTGACGTGAGACCTGTTATATAGGATATTCAGCTTTTAAAATTCCCTGTATAGACCTTGGAAATTGGGCGCGGGTCTATTTTCTTCCACGTCCTGTGATATTGGAGCAAATTTGCCTGTCAAAAAGTTTTGAGCGCTGGAGTTTTCTTTCTTTTTAAAATAATATCCTGAAACTACGACAACATACTGGTGAACGCGATTGTTTGGAAAAGCAGGTTTTCATTACTCTTTTTTACCTGCAGGTGATTTCTTAAGACCATCGATTTGACGCCACAGTTGGCAAGTTTTAGAGCGTGAACTGCAACCGTGTCGCATAAACGATCCGGTTAAAAGTAAATTTATACGAGGGGTAGATGGTACTACTCAGATATAGTAGAAAACCCAATAATATTGCGACAGGACAAGACAACCACAAGATAGGCAGATATTGGCCTGCCGTAGTTTCTAACCGCGAATTCGCTCTTCTGCCGAACAGACGAGTTAGCAGTGGGTTTGCTACTAAAGTCAACGATGCCTAACGACATTGGCATATCCGGAAGCAATTCATCAGTAGGGGTGAGGGACGTTCATCCGTGACAACTCTCTCTCTCTCTCTCCTCCTGAACGAAAAGTTAGGTCAGTTGACCTATTAGTCAACAGCAAACGTTACAATCCGATTGTACTGAATATCCCCAGTAAATCCGCTTTATACCCAGGGAAAAGTATGCCATTTTTGTCTGGAATGCTTACGGAGGACGAGGGAGGAAACTGACGACAACTGTTGACCTGGAAGGATGTGTAGTACAAATCGGGCGCAAAGACTAGCCGAACTAATGTCTCCATTTAAGTTGTTTATGCTCTTAGGAAGACGGCTGTCCAAGTCATGCACTTCAGAAATAGCGCAGACACACATGCTTACATTTTCCGAATGGGGTTTCAGGTAGTGCACTCCTGTAAATCTTTGTCAGGACATCCATCCGGTTCGGGTGCAAGTTCACATTCAGAAGACACAGCGGTCCACTACACAGTCCGAAGTATGTAGATCGTTTCTAACAAATGCGCAACATTCGCACTCTAAGGACATCTAACGCATCTATATTTACAGCTGTACCAAACGAACTGGCATGCAAACAATGGGGTTTCCAAAGTAAGTGGCTATTATCCTTACCAAATAAACTGGAACACACAAAGTAGCCAACAAAGCCCTACCTTCGCATGACTATATACTCAAAGATCGCAGCCGTAGAGATGACAAACACTCGGCGAAAAGAAAGGTTAAAAATGTGACTCGTGTAGTACCCACATCAGGAAATGAGCATTTGAACGGAAGCTTCAAATGTTCAAGCGAGCCATGGCAGCCAACCCCGAGACCAAAAACAATGCTCAATAACGATAGCCTCGGAAGGTTGAAAACGATTTTCTCACACGACAGTTCGACCGTCGTAGTCTACCATTTGCTCCACAGCATGGTGGTGCAGGAACGATGACTTGCACGTGGATTAGTTTTAAGTGATAGTAGACTTGCGATGCATCTACCGCACTCTCCCCTACCTGGGCCCGGTGTGTTGAGTCAAGAAGACCGGTGGTGGGAGATGGCGCTGGTGGCTGGCGCGGCCGGAGCCGCCCTTTTCTCATGCAGGATAGTAGAGACGCTGTCCGGACAACATTATTATTTACACAATCCTCCATGTTCATGACTCTCTCACGAATAGTAGCCCGATCAAGTCAGTGCTTCGAAAGCGTAGTCAAAGCAGATGACCGCTGGAGACCCTTTGATTTTCACGGGTTTTGGTCTGCAACGTCTTTAAAGCACTTTATCACAATAAAACGACCGTCCATAACCAGACAGTGAAATAATTGTGTGTCCTAAACAACGCCTTTTATAAACCGACTGCCTGCTATCGTGGGGAGTGCGCTTATCGAGTGGGGTACGCAGAATGCTCGTCCCCTTACACCTTGGGGCTTACTTCAGAACCGTCACAGGCAGTCCCATAGCGACCAATACTAGGTACGGAAAGGAGTGCTCACACACATCTGCGCATCTCTGGCTTATTAGCCGTCATACCCAAACCCAGGTTTGAAGGACATGGAATTCGGGCACAGATTCTCCGGTCATCCAGCATTTTTAGATCACTCCATTGAGTCACGGATCCGTTATCCTGTCGGCTATGATAGGTAACGCACAGGTAGCCTATCCTACACAGCGCACTCGAGCCCAGAAGTTGATTCGCAGGTTGCAACAACTAGCTTCTGTAAACTGGTTAGTAGCGCCATGTGCGTATAGGAGTCGGTTCTACTATCAGACGAAGTTCATGAAAGTTCTTCCCAAATCCCGTCTGCCCATTAGAGTAAGTAGGGCCGGTGAGGATGCCGTGTATGGACGCCTAAACAGGACACGGGAGTATAAACCACCCGCAATACATGTGGCTTTGCGCCAAATTCCAGAGAAATCCTGTTTAGGATTACGGTGCGGTTCAGAGTTAAGTCTAGGATTACGTTTGTTTGAGGTTAGGGTCAGAGTTGGGGCTAGGATCATGGTTAGGCTAAGGGGTTAACTGTAGGGATTAGGTTTGAGGTTAAGGGGATAGTTTAGTTTCATACAAGGGTAAGTGTTAGTGTTAAGACGTCTATATCTACTTTCCCTAAAAATTTCCCATGGGACCGCATATTTTAAGAGGGCGGGGCGGTTCCTACTCACTTGTCCTGTTTAGGCGGCCATACCAGGCATCCCTACCATCGAGAAAACCCTAATAATGCCTGCATAGGATGAAGTCCCTTATGGCCTAGTGTACTAACTATTGCCTGAATGTTCAGCTAACAATGCCGGCGTAGGTCTCATGCAACGTCACAGATGAACGCTGTTGACTGCGATCACCTGGCCCGACATCCAAGCGAATGCTAGGCGGTTGCCACGCAGTCAGATTTGACTCACGAGTCTCTCGTTGCCACTTCCACATATGCCCACCTCAAATGCCACCAAGGTCGACCACCGTCTCCAGGGCTAGCCCAGACCATGACCAGTAGATCTGCGCAATAGAGTGGAGACGCCACCAATAGGAATCGCCACGAGCATAATCGTTTTGCCGAAGCCTGTACCAACAAGCTTTGAAGCTCACGGTCCATACGTACATTGAAGCAGTCTTGACACGGGCCCAAATGCCTCGAGTCGTCGCCACCGAGCTTCCAATTGGCCATGCCCAACGCCATACTCGGAGGCAAGCATCAACGAGTGGTGACGGGAAGCGCTAGCCACACCACCTTCCACTACTGTGTACAAGAATCGCCTGCAAGGGCTGGGAAAATTTGCCCCGACGAAGCTCAAAACACCCCACCAAATACTAATGTGACCAATAAGCCGCTGACAGGCCATCCGAATATCGGAGCACTGGGCGGAGGAACTCGCGGATGGCGGTAATGTCCCCGAGTTAAAAACCACCATAGGCAGTCGCTGGTAATCATTAAAAAAAAACGAGGAAGAGGTGGCCGGAAGTATTTATTAGTCACCAAAAGTACGGAGTGTTACCTGAAGAGTTAATATCAAGTAGAGGAAAGTCCGGGCTAATAGGGATCGTCTGGATAATGAACGCGTCGAGCTCGCTGGCCCGTCGTCTTCCATCCTGCAATTGTCTAATGGTCCTTCTTGAACATGTGGCAGATGAGATCAACGACCCGGCAGCTGTAGCCATACTCATTGTCGTACCTAAAATAAAGTTGTAATTAGGGATCCGGAACCAATGAAAACGCCTACCATGCAACGAGCTTGACAAAGTTGGAGTTAAGGGCGATGCCTGCCTTGGCGTCGAAGATGGAGGAGGCGGTGCAAGTGTTGAAGTCCGAGCTTACCACCTGATCCTCGGTATAGTGCAGGATATCACGCAATTTGTCGCTCTCAGAAGCCGCCTTTACGACTGCCTTAATCTGATCGTAGGATGCAGGCTTCTCGAGTCTGCAGGTGAGGTCCACCACGGAAACGTTAGGTGTGGGGACCCGGAAAGCCATGCCCGTGAGCTTGCCGTTGAGGGCGGGGATCACCTTCCCAACTGCCTTGGCGGCACCAGTGGAGGCGGGGATTATGTTCTGGGCGGCAGTGCGTCCGTCACGCCAGGCCTTCTTTGACGGGCCATCGACAACCTTCTGGGTTGCGGTATAGGAATGCACAGTCGTCATGAGTCCCTCGGCGATGCCGAAGTGGTCGTTGATGACTTTGGCAAGGGGGGCTAGGCAGTTGGTTGTGCAGGATGCGTTGGACACGACGTTCATGCTTGGCTCGTAAGAATCTTCGTTGACGCCACAGACGAACATCGGAGCGTCGGCGGAGGGTGCGCTGATAATCACCTTCTTTGCGCCACCCTTCAAGTGAGCCTTCACAAAGGTTGTGGTTAGGAGGAACAATTAGACTTACGGAGGCCTTATCTAAGGTAGTGTAGACACCAGTAGACTCAACAATGTACTCGGCACCAGCCGAGCGCCAGTTAATATTGCCACCGTCCATCTCTGCAAAGACGGTGATAGCGTGGCCATCGATGAACAGCTTCCCGCCCTCAGTCTTCACATTTCCCTTGAATTGCCCATGGGTGGAGTCATATTTGAACATGTACACCATATAATCCAGGTCAATAAAGGGGTCGTTGACAGCAACGACATCAACTTTGTTGTTCGCCACGGCAGCTCGGAGAACCATTCGGCCAATTCGGCCGAAACCATTGATACCAACCTTGGGTTTAGCGGCCATTGTGAGAGTAAACAAAAACAGAGAGCGGTGCGTGGCCTCAACGCTGGCAGCAGAATTTATTGTATGCCGTGGCTCTGGCAACATACGCTAATCGCCAATAGCATGCACACACTGCTGCAGCCCAATCTTCCAGGGTGAAGGGCAGAGCCAATCAGCGCCCGAAAAGACGGCCTGGCTGTAGCATCGACGAATGGGAGCTTGGGTGGCGGCGGTGGGGGGAGGGGGGTTGAGCTCTCGGGCTCGAGAGGCAAGAGAGCGCGGTTAGACAGGCGCATGCTGCACGTTCCGCCTTTGCCAGGCCGAGCCCAGTGCGCCTGCTGGTGGTGCACTTGTGTGCGTGCATGCGTGCTCCAGGCGTCTTGGCGAAGGCTTAGCAGATTCGTAAATGGCTGGGCGGCAGCAATATGGGTCGATGGGTGGCCGGCTAACACCGCTGGACATAAATAGGGAAACATTTCACCCTCGGTCGCCTGAAGGTTGTTGGGATAGGCGTAAAGAATTGACGAGCAGCTGAATCCACGGTTTACTTCCCTTTAGCAGTTATAAATATTGTTAACCCACGAGGCAAATGACAGTGGATAGCGCGTCCGATCTCCTGCTCGAAGGTACGGCTGTGACGGAATCTACTGTGTGCCTAGGTCAAGAACATTGCCAACGGGCGGCCGAAATCGTGGAGCACGTATAATTCCAATATTACTGGTAGCGCCCCCATATTGTCGAATTTCCAGTTGGTTTCCGCTCTAGCTGAAATACTGCGCAACGCAAAGAAGACCGGAGATGGGAGAGGGCGCAGGTGGCTGGCGCGGCCGTCGCCCCTAGGTGTGCCACCACACCCCCATGTTCGGCTTTTGTTATGGATGCGCAACCCGAATAAAGCCTGCCGTGCCCTGATGGGCCCCCCGTGTTGGTCCAACGCATCTACCACGTGTTCCGTTTAGGGGGCATACCACTCAAGGTTAATGGTAGTTTGACAGTCGTTGCTGTCTATGTACACCTCGTGCCCCACGGCAAGGTGGGCGCAGGAACGATGGCTTATGCGTGAATTAGCTCGTAGTGATAGTAGACTTGTTCTACGCAGTGTCTGCTGTCCGCACTGTCTAGAAATCTCGCCGTGTCTGCACGACGAAGAAACTTCCAAGGTTGTGTACGCAGGGGCAGTTAACCTTTGATCTGATTGGCCACCCTTCAGTATATGACCTTCTCGGCTTGTCATGTACCCCACCCTGTCGCCAAGACTCCTCGCGTTCTCAGTACACGTCCTGCTTGCAGCCATTCTTCTGTTTTTGAAACATAACACTGTGCATGTACCATACTCTTGGAGAGCAGGAGGACCGATTTATCCCGTAAGTTGATGGCCTTCCAGACAACGCGCACCGCAATAGTTTCTTAGCGCGTCAGTGAGGAATATGTTCTGATTGCCGTAGGGACGTAGTTTCCAGGGTCAGCCCTCTCTCTCTCTCTCTCTCTCTCTCTCTCTCTCTCTCTCTCTCTCTCTCTCTCTCTCTCTCTCTCTCTCTCTCTCTCTCTCTCTCTCTCTCTCTCTCTCTCTCTCTCTCTCTCTCTCTCTCTCTCTCTCTCTCTCTCTCTCTCTCTCTCTCTCTCTCTCTCTCTCTCTCTCTCTCTCTCTCTCTCTCTCTCTCTCTCTCTGTCCTGGCGGGCTTTTGAAATTGAGCCGCCATCTTTTCCGCTCTCCATTCATATGTGAAATTTCTTATATCTATGTCGGTTAGCCTATTTGACCCATTTTATACCGATTCTTAACCTTCTTTGTTTTTTTGAACAACAAAAATGAGGTCATCAGCGCACGACGCTGGCTGATTTTCAAAGAAGTCCAGTTTGGTCGATATTTTTGCGACGCATTCAGAATGATTCTTCATGCGGTTAAAGATGTGCAATCTTTGACCATTTTGTTTGTGATCTTCCGGTTTTGTGTGGCTTGTGTTCCCAACCTTATTCACGGTGAATGGAGGACATTTTTGCTGAAAGTTTTGGAATTTTAATTTCATCATGCTATCTCTCTCTCTCTCTCTCTCTCTCTCTCTCTCTCTCTCTCTCTCTCTCTCTCTGTCTCTCTCTCTCTCTCTCTCTCTCTCTCTCTCTCTCTCTCTCTCTCTCTCTCTCTCTCTCTCTCTCTCTCTCTCTCTCTCTCTCTCTCTCTCTCTCTCTATATATATATATATATATCTATATATATATATATATATATATATCCGTATATCTGTATGTATCTATATATATATATATATATCTCTCTATCTATCTGTTTCTGTCCGGACGGTTCAGCCCTCTGGGCTTGGACTGGACATGCTGACGGAACTTGTTTTTGAGACCCTGCCGGTGGTTAAAGCTTGAATTCAAGGTTCTCAAACAACATGCTGTATGCAGGAAGAGGTCATATAGTTCTCATAATTTTTCGCAGTGGACCTATATCATTTTGCATACTTTATACGCAATATAAATAACTTGGCTGATACAATTTATTATGAATGAACAGTTCAAAGTCTTACACAATATAATAAATAGACACTTTTTAAAGACCAAACGATACCCTTTCTTCAAGTAGAAAATTTCAAGGCGTAAATTGCTACCATTAGTATTTTTTGCACGTTTTCTATAAACTACATTTGAGGTGATAGTGGTGTCTAAAATAAATAGGAAAAATATGCACTACTTAAGTAGCTATTTGTACACACTAGGATTTTTAAAGGCTGTCAGAATGGAGCTCGGGCAAAAGTCCACATCCTGAAATGACTGAAATATCTTGGGAGTAGGCTTGTTTTCAAATCAAAAACACATTTCGGAAGTTCGGTTGACATTTCATAACACAGAGAATCTACTGCAGGTGGTGGCATGGCAACTAAGCGTCAATAAATGAGAAGTTTCACCGATAAAGGCAGGCGTACTGGGGTGCATAGACCTAAGTTCTGGTGTCGCTGACTGGTAATGACGTATAAGCCAGAAATGGCAATTCCAGTGTCTCTGTTTTTGTCAGTGAAAATTCTCACTGCCGTAAACATTTTTTATTTTTACTTGTCTTTTCTTTGGTTTTTAACGTCGTTTCAGATCAAAAATGAAGCTACGTATAAAATACTTGCGATTTCCTCGGCGATAGTGCTGGGGTTCCCAGAAATTCAGTAAACATGTGTAGGATCGACGTTGGAAGCACAATAGGTGGGTCCCAATTATAAAAGCTATTGGTTTTGCTACTTACAAGCTTACAGTAGGTTGTCTTGTAAAGCTAAAGTTCACCCGGTTGATCGGGGGACTGCTGATCAATATTCTGGCTAGTCATGGGTTTCGGCATTCGGTGCACAATGTACTGCTATTAATGCGTTCATTAGTATAAGGGTAACTAGATAAGTCGTTTCTGAGTAGTGGGTAGCCTTTGTTGGGCTTTTAATTGCTTATCCAATATCGACTGGGACCCTTAACAGAAGGCCCGCATCCGTGCTGCGCAGCGATTCCTTCGGTCCGACTTAGGTAGGCCACTGCTTCGGTAGGGGTGTCGGGTTTTTGGAACAGTTGTGGTGCTGTTGACCCTTCTATGTAGTCACGTATTCGGCCGCATTCGGTTAGGGTCATGTGCCGGTGAGAATGTTGTGGTTCGGAACATAGGCATGGAATGGGGGTAGGGTTGATGCAGCTGTTGATACTGGAAAGCCATCATGGGCTTCCATTGCTTATGCAATTTCGGTTGGTCGCCTTCTGGGCCGCGCTGCCCTGCATTAGGATGGGCTTGCGAAGGCCATTGTTCCAGTCCGGGTTTAAGGGTTTTGGAATCAGGGTGCAACTGTCCCCTCTCCTTTTCTTGTGTGCAGTCAAGCCTTCAGCCGTATTCCGTTAGGTTAAAGTGCTGGTGCCCATTGCGGTTTGGAACAAGGGCTTGCATTGCGGTTAGGTTTGGTGCAGCTGTTGGTTTTTCGATTCCTGCTGTGACTTGCGGTCTGCTAGATAAGCCATATTGCCATATTCCGCGGAGGTGTTAGAGTTGGGGTAGCATCATAATTTTGCGTGTGCGTTGGGGTGGGGGAGGTTATTCCGTTGCAATGGTTTGTGGCTTTCATCTGTTTATGAATCCTGGCTGCCCTGGTGCTTTAATGTTCGGCAACGGGTAAACAGCTGGTTTTAATTGGTTCTTCGTCTTGGTAGGGTTAATCTACCCTTTTACGCTACATCTGGAGTTGTCTTTTAAATGCCTTCCTTCAATTTAGGTCGTTCGTTCGTTTTGTTCGCCTACTTGTCCTACATTACTTGTTTTGTTCGCCTACTTGTCCTACCTTTCTTGTTTTGTTAGACGTTGGTACGGAGTTTCCGCTTGGATGAGATTTAGCAGGGGCTGTTAGGTTGGTTGGTCTTCCTTTCAGGGTTTTTAGTCTATGGATGGCTCGGAGTACGAAGTTGTCTTTTAAATGCCTTCGATTAATTTTGGTCGTTCGTTCGTTTTGCTCGCCTAGTTGTCCTACATTAGTTGTTTTGTTAGACGTTAGAACAGACTTTCCGCTTGGATGAGATTTAGGAGGGGCTGCTAGGTATTTTGGTCTTCCTTTCAGGGTAAAGTCAATGGAAGCTTTCGATTACGGACTTACCTAATTATCGTTTGCGGACGTCCTCTTTTTGACACTTTTCCCATCAGTCGGTGCGCTTCATAACTCCGTTACCGGTGCATTGAACCAGCTCTGTCGTTGTCGCCGGTCCGCCCGCTTGTCAAAACAGAGCCAATAGGGAGGGATGAGGGAGAGCGCAGGCCCACGCACAGTGGCCCAACAAAAACAAGAACCCTACAACACAGGAAGGGGCGGATCGGATCCCAACTGAGTGGAAGCGCCATAAAGGTTACATTAAGAAGGAGACATTACAGCCTGACTCTCAGTCCGCCAGTCAGCCACTGCCAATACTTTGACAGAAAACGACTATCCTCGCAGACCAACGCATACCAACTTCCTACAGTCAAAAAGCCGCATCCAGCAGGCAGGCTTTGAGTACTTTTTGGATAACATCTGTTACTGTATGCTTGTCTTTTGAGATTTTATAGCCGAAAGCGAAAATCGGGAAGTACGGAAGAGAGAAAGGTCTGGCGGACTGAGACTGGTTGTTAACCTATCTGTTGAGTACCCCACACGACGTGGGAAGTGCCCTGTTGCATGTGCAAATAAATAAAAACAACTGAAAAGTTCTCAGGCGGGATGGTAAATAGACTTGGATGGGTAAATTGTACGCCTGGAAACTTAAATAGTTCAAGTGGAACCAACCTCAAATTCATCATCCGCGCATAAAACCGTGTCCCAAATCTTGAAGCTGTGGATTTGAGAAATAGATATTAGGAAAATGGGCCATATACCTCCGCCGTTACCACAACATAACCATGAATAGCAACAATAAAATACCCCAGCAAACCACCAAGAAAGGTTCGGCATACACAACAGACACAAGCCCAAACTAGTGATCGTCATTTACCGTTGTAGATTTCGCTCCGCTCTAATACTTTTCCGGTCGTCTGGACATTTAATGCTTTGGTGGGCTGCAAGTTAAGCTGGCTTTCATCCTTAGCAGTCCCTCTTGCGTGTGAGTTTTTCGATGTGAAACAATCGCTCGCACCGTGAAAGAATGGTAATCAGAGTTTCAAGACGAAAACGATGTAGTAAATGTGCTTTAAAGTTGACCTGTTGCAATTTTCGACTAAAAACTCTCTCCTAAACGGTTTAAACAGACTGCCGACAGTAATCAAGTGACAAGCAGAGAGCGATTCTGCCCAGAGCTCTATGATAAAGGGCTACAATTACCAATATGACAAACTGGTGGATGAACGCTTCACCGATCGCCCTACGGGGTTCACTGACGAGCCCCGCCAGCAGCCACACAGCGGCCAGTAGGATGATGACAATTCAACCGTCGATTACGACGCGGTCCACCGTATGCTCCACACCAGGTGATAAAGGGACGGTGACTTGCGCGTGAATTAGTTTTAAGTGAAAGTAGCCTTGCGCTGCAGCTACCGCACTCTCTCCTCCTCCCCCACCTGAGCCCGGTGTCAAGACAGAGTCAAGAAGACCGGAGATGGGAGAGGACGCAGGTGGCTGGCGCGGCCGGAGCTGCCCCTGGTTGTACCACCACACCTGACTCGGATCCCAAGGAGTGGGAGTACCATAAAGGCCACATTAAGAAGGAGCCATTGCAACCTGACTCTCAGTCCGTCAGTCAGCCACTCCACACAAAACACACATTGGGCTGACCACGCGGTCCGAGTTATCCCGTCAGTCAGCAACCTTCTAAGCCACGGCTTTTAGCGCACCGTGATAGTTTCAAACGCGTCAGATTGTTTATAGTGAGGAAAATGCGCTGATCTGTTGACCTCACTCTCTCCACCACCCCCAAAATCAGACCACCATCCGAGCCAGTCAGTTGTCTGACGTGGGAGTGGGCACATTGGCTGACGGGTTGGCGTACCCGTCTTCACGCGCCACAGAACGACCTGGCCCCCATGACTCACACACCAGGATTCAATAAATCAGGGGATATGGAGGAGCCATCGCCGCTTGACTCTCAGTCCACTGGTCAGCCACTCGACACACACAGCACATACACTGAGCCGACGGGGTGGTCTGGTGTAAGTGTCAGATTGGCAGCCTTCCAAGCCATAGTTTCTGGGAAACCGTGATTTTATCAGGTACAATATGATGATTGTGAGGGTGTTGTCTATGTATTAGTGTAGGTGGTTTGCGCTGATATGGCTTAGCCTCCGGTGGTTTACCGGAGTTTGTCGTGGAGGCGCATGTGTCCTACTAGGCCAATACGGTGTGTAAACGTGCGGGAGCGGTGAGGGCAGTGGAGGCGACGATCTCTGCTGTTTTGGTGCTCCAGACACTGGTTCACCAGCCTCTGTACGATGGATTCGCAAGTGACCGACCAGGACGATGCGTGAGGTGAATGTGCGGTCGCATTGAGCACAGCTTAGGAGAGATTCCCCATCGCTGATGGTGGTGGTGGTAGTGAAGACGAAGGCGGTGGTGGTTACGGTCGTGGGGGTAGCAGGCGATGAGTAGATGGATGTGGTCTCTATGATTGTGGGAGTAATGGAATTGATTCCAGGAGTGAGGGTGGGGAGAGTCTGAAGGAGGGATGTCAGAATTTGACGTGGGAATAGGAATTTTTGGATTGTTGGTGCATAGCGTCCGAAGATGTCCAACCAGGCCGATTCGCGCGAAGAAGATGCGTTGACAGCGCGGGCATGTTGGCAGGTCCTGAGCATCGGCGATGTTGGTCCGGGGCTCTGGTGACTTTCCTGCCGCTCTTTTGGCCTTGTCGGCGGCGATCCGGTTGGCCTCATAGATTGCTGAACCAGTCTTCACTGATCTTCTCCATGCCGGTCTATCCTGGGCGAGGTCCTCCCAGGTCACCGAGTTGATTTGCAGTTGCTTCAGCGATTTATTCAAAGTGTCCTTGTAGCGTCGTTCTTGACCTCCCTGTTGGCGAGCACCCGTAGCGACATCTCCGTAGAAAAGTCGTTTGGGTAGTCGCTCGTCGTCCATTCTTACCAGGTTGCCGCTCCATCGCAGTTGCACTTGCCTCAGAATGGCGTGGATGCTGTGAATTCCGGTCCGCCCAGCTCTTCCGTGTCCGGGATCCTGTCTTGCCATCTCAGCTTCAATATTCGTCGGAGGCAGCTGAAATGGAAGTGATTAAGCTTCCATTCGCTCCATCGCAGTGGCAGTTGCCTCATTATGGCTTGGAGGTTAAAGATTTTAACTCGTTCTTGGATTTCCGTGTCTGTAATCCTGTTACACGATCTCACCTTCAGTATAATACGGAGGGAGTTTATGTGGAATTGGTGGAGTTTTCTCGCTTGTTGCTTGTAGACTTTCCAGGTCTGCACTCCATACCGGAGTGTCGTCAAGATGACGTTCTTCTCAATCTTTAGTTTGGTGTTCAGATGAAGGCCATGACGAGTCCAAACGGAGGATTACAACCGATTGAAATCCTGACTGGCTGTGGAGATCCGCTACGCAACTTCCTCGTCGCTTTTTGTGCTTCCTGAGAGTGTACTGTCTAGATAAACGAAGGCGATGCGAATCCCTCGGCTACAGAGTGTGGGCACGAATACGCAGCCCGATCCTATCTCCTGTGAATTTACCAGATAGTCTCCCATTGTCCGTGACGAGCGCCATCATTCCATCGTGGAGCTGACACACCATGTGAAGTGAACTGTTCAGGGCAACCGACTTTCTACATGATTTTCTACAGTTAATCGTGATTCACCATGTTAAAAGCTTTCGTCAGCTCCAGTATAGAGGTTGATTCACATCTCTCAACATTTATCGTGTAGCTATTGGGTGGCGAAAGATCAGGTCAATTGGTCTGCGGTGTTGTTGGAAGCTACATTGGCTTTCATATTCTATGGAGCTGGTAACATGATTTGAGAAGAATGCGAGCAAAGATCTTCCAGGCGATGTTGAGCAGCGAGATGCCTCTGTGGTCATGAGATATTTGCCAGTTGCCTTTCCGCTTGTACATATAGAAGATGGTGGCCTCCTTGAAACCCACAGGAAATTGTCCCAGTTGTCACAAATCCTGGAGCATCATTGCAAGGTTTTCCATCAACCAGGGCCGTCAAGCTTGCAGACATCGACCGGGATCGCGTCGGATCCCAGTGCTTTCCCACGAGAGCGTTTTAGCAAGGCCTGGATAGTTTATATTAGTAACAATGGGAGATCCATGTCGTTGTTCATTTCCCCTTAACAGAGATGGTCAATGGCAACATCAGAGATCGTGTATGGAAGCCTAAGGACACTTCGGAAGTATTCGGCCTAGCGCTTCAGAATTTGTGCTTTCTACAGCACGAGTACTGTTCCTTCGGAACATAGTAGGGGACATTTCCCTTGACATGAGGTCTGTAGACTGCCATCATGCAGTCAAAGAAGTTCTATGTTTCGTTGCGTTTCGGGACCCCTTGGATTTCCCCGGCCCTGCTCAAGGGAGTGTACATAATCGAGTTCCTGGAACTGTGTCTTAACATTTAATTCACACACAAAGGCCAGATTTACGAACAAAGGAAGAGGATACATATGGGCTCGTATCGGTCTGGATTAATTAAAGCAACATTTTGCAGAAGCTCGAGTGGCTGGTATTAATCTCATACACCCGTAGTTCTGAGCCAAATAACGTCAACGAAACTTTCTAAATCATCGAAAAGAGTGATGAGCAGGCTTCAAATACATTGTTGAATGAAATTTTTCCTTAATCCATTTTACTTCGGAAGAATAGTTAAACAATCCGTGTTATAAAGCTGGCATACGGGAAGATAAGGAAAACGATCAACCGTTAGGCATAAATATGCATGCGCACTCTCTGTTTCAGAAAAAAGCCATGTTGATAACAAAGGCAATTATGTCAGCCCCATCTCCCAACGCGTTTAAACAATGCCGCGGCGACAAGAGGATGAAGGAGGAGATAAAGTACTTACATGCCCTATTTCAAGCCAAATGGTTATCTGATGTCCTCCATATACATGTGTCTTCGGAAGGCCAACTTAACCAGTCGCGCGGTGAAAGGTCGAAGATCTGGTTAACAATTACTTATGATAAGAACGTTTCAGAGGTGGAGATAAGAACCCAGAAACCGTTCGTGATTGGTGTGGCTCATATGCCAGATTCAACTATCAGACAAAAACCCCGAGGCCCACCGACTCACTACCAGTGATAGAACGATCAACATTGGTTTAGAGCATACCAGGCCAAAACTAGGATGCAAGGTATGTTGTTAAAAGGGAAAAGGCCTCGACAAAAGTTGGCATGAACAACAGCTTAAGATCAACTGCAAGGATAACCTATCTGTGGTCTATGTCCATTCGTGACAGCATATGGCTGGCACAGTGAGAAACCTGACCTGAGCGCGTCGTTACACCGGCACGGATCCTTTTGAGGTCAAGTGCCCTAGATGCCACATTAAGAAGGAGCCATTGCAGTCCAACTCTCATTCTACTCTCGGCTGCCCTACAAAAACTAACACTGGACTGAATGCCAGATCGTCATTCACCAAGCTTTCACACCACGGCCTTTAGCGCATCGTGATATCTTCAAGTGCGTCAGATTATTTTTAGAATGGAAAATACGTTTAATTGTTTGATCTCTTCCTCTTTTTCAACTCTCAGGTACCAGTTCACTATTGAAGCCGGTCCGTTGCCTGGTGCGGAAATGAGCACAGTGGCTGACGTAGTTAGTATATCGTCTGTGCGTGTCACTTACACGCACTGACCTTCAAACAAAACACACAAGGATTTCACTTAATGGGGTGTGTGGCACGGCTTTTAACTCTGTGAGTGTGCCATGAAGGCAAAATTAGCAAGAAGTAATTGAACCCCCTATCAGGGCTCTAAAGTGAGCTCCAAGACACGATGGGACGAGTGGGTCCCGTTACCGATCAGTGAGCGCCCCTTTACCATCGTTAATATTCCCGATCAAAACCGACAATGAGCTCGTGGCGCATTGGGTTGAGCGTTGGATTTAAATAAATATAAATAAATTAATTATATATTTAAGGCCCAGAGGGCCTCATCATTAAAAACTTAGTACCGTGGTATAAATAAATACAAAGGGGATAATTGCTGCTCTGTGTGAACATTCATATGAACAGCAGAATTGAGTAGTATGGTAGGCAAATCTGATTCACAAAGTGTGGTCCTTTTTAAAACAATATTTAACAATCTTTGGAATATATGGTGAACTAGAAAAGAAGCAGTAAAAAAGTCCTATGGTTTAATAGGGGCATAATTAAGGTAGCCCCCAATTTTAAAAGAAACTATGAGAAAAACTGCTTCCCTAAAGAATTAATAGCTAGAATTGATAGGATTATTAAATTGCAGTGAAATAGCACCGTGATGTTGATAACAACGTGTGAGGTTTCGGAACGCTCCTGGTCATGGGAGAGATCATATAACAGCCAGAGCTACTTTTTAAAACCACCATGGAGGTGAGATAGGAGGAGCTCATCGTAGACAACAGGGTCGAAACGAAGAGGGGACAGTAGAGGGTATGCGCTCATCACCGAAATGTGCCCATGCTGACTGTATAGTCCACCGACAACGTGGCGAAATCAGCAGAACCCGCTACGATCATCAACAGACACCGCGGAGACCATCATCAGGGTTGCAAATACGGAAGAATTCATCAAGGTTTTCAACAGTTGGCAATGATGATTGAAAAGAGGAGGGGACGAGTAAGCGACTGCGAAGATTGACCGAAAGATTGACCATCACTTGCAAGCGGAAGACCCGGCAATTGAGTACGATGAAGTCAAAATAGTGCACTCAGGGCAGACATTTTCCTTGAAAATTGACGATGAAATTGAGGCCTGGACATTTTAAATAGTCAGATTGAACTTCTGACCATGGCTAACGGTTAACGAAACAAATGTGCTTTGAAATGTGCACGTCAGTATGACCCAATTTTTTCACGATGATTCGACTGAGGGATGGATTTTGGACACATCCTAGTTCGTGGGGAGACGATGCACGGAAATGTAATTTCGGAGAGAGTTTCCTAAATTCCCGATGGTCCGTTCTCAGATGCATGGAGAAAGCTGATCGGGAATGAAGCGTGAAATAAAGGTTAATTGAATCAGTGTTAAGATAAATTTGCAGTCTGCGCTTGAAAGCAGATAGGCTATTGGATAACTTCATATCGATTAGCAGGTTATTCAAAAGAAAGCTATACTTAGATGCAAAGAGCAGAGAGCGCTTAGAAGTGGATGATATAGTAGGAGGTATAATTAGTGATGAATTACGTAGATTATACGGAAAAATAACGGGGTAATAGCTGAAATCTGGGGAAGATTTGAACTATTATTAAGGTGGAAAGTGAAACAGAAACCAGCTTACAATCTACGAAACCATTGCAATTTAAGGTTAGTTGGCTGGCCTTTATTCAAGTAGGAAGTAGTTAAAAGTGTCAGAGGTAAGAGTTTCCGAGCATAATGTCTTTGAACATTTTCCATTTTAGAACGACCATACTCGATTATTCAACCAAAGAATGGGCAACAATATTCAAGAATGGGAAGGATAAACATTCAACAAAGTCTAAATTTAATTTCATAAAGGTAAATATTATAGGAAATAAATCCACAAATCTTGGCAGCTTTGGTTGTGATTATATCGGCATGAGGCCCCTAGTAACAATAGATATCGAGTAGGTGTGCGTGAATAGCTATTTGTCGTTGGTGGACTATGCAGTCAGCAAGGTCACATCTCAGTGATGATCTCATGAACCCCTTCTTTCCCCTGTTCGTTTCGACCATGTCTTCTACGATGAGTTCCTCCTCTCTCACCTCCATGGTGGTTATAAACCGTATCTCTGACTGTTATATTATCTCTCACCCGACAAGGAGCGTTCAGAACCCTCATACGTTGTCAGCAACATCACAATACTATCCCATTGCATCGTACCAATCCCATCAACTCTAGCTATTATTTTTTTTGTGAAGCAGTTTTTTCTCTTAGTTTTTTTTTGTAGATTAGCGGCTCGCCGAACTCCGCCCCCGATTTAACCGTAAGAGTTTTTTACTGCTTCTTCTCTAGTTCACCGTATATGCCAAAGATTGTTGACTTTTGTTTTAAAAATGGCAACTCGTTCTGAAATCAGATATGCCTACCATACTATTCATTTCTGCTGTTCATATGGCTGCTCACATAGTGCAGCAATTATCCAAATAGTATTTATTTATGCCGCGATACTAAGTTTGTAATGATGGGGCCCTCTGGGTCTTAAATATAAAGTTTATTTATTTATAACTGTCTCTTAAACCTCATTGGTTTGTCAAGTTATGCAATCAGACATTTCATTGGTTGCCGTTCTTTAAGCGCATTGCGACACCTCTTTGCGTGCGTACGCGCCATTGTTTGGAGGGCATGGCGTGGAAACGTTATCAAACCGCCCCTGTACTATCTTTCCTTATTCCTTTATATCTGTTGATTGCTGTATTAATATTGTTAGCAATGATTATGCAGGAATCAAACAGAACACGAAGACGCCGAATGAGAAGATGTAGGGAAGAGGAATTCCGTGAAACTGCGGAGATCGTTAAGAGAAGACGTAAAGTGGAAGACCTGGAGCTAAAAGCATTACATAAGGACGATATTGTCTCTCTTTCGATGTAAGATGAAGGAAATAGGCAGTCCGCGGTAAGTGCAATGGAATATAAGCGCAATTCCATTTACTTCGATTTCACGAAGGCTTTTGATCGTGTTGACCATGAACTCCTACTCCTGAAACTTGCCTCCTTCGGCATAGGTAACAAGCTTCTGAACTTAATATCTTACTATTTGAATGCTTGCGCACATCGGGTTAAAATGTCTGATGTTATCTTCAACCCCACGCATGTGAGGAGCGGAGTTATTCAAGGTAGCGTGCTCGGCCAGCTTCTATTTTGCCTTTTTGTAAACGATGTTCCTGATTGTTTTCAGTATGGTAGGCCATTTATGTACGCTTACGACTTAAAAGTTGCCTATCGATATAAACCGGTCGATCGTAACATAGTGCTTGAGCTCTTAAAAAAGGATCGTCAGGCCTTCGTTCAGTGGTGTCGCACATGGCGCCTTTCGCTTTCTTGGCACAAGTGCTCCGTTATGGTTATTGGCGACAACCATCAGCCCCACCTAAGCATAGATGGTCACGACATAAATGTGCCCGGAGTTATAAAGAATCTGGGCATATCATATTCTAGTAGTCTTAATCCGTCAGAGCACTGTGCCCTGATTGGCTCAAAAGCACGCCAAACTACTGGGTTTATTCTCAGAAATTTTAAAACCGTCAATATTAGAATCAACCTCTATAAAATGTATGTCAGGCCTAGTCTGGAATACTGCTCGTTTTTATTTAGCCTTATGCACGCTAGTGAACGGAAGAAGATAGCATCGGTCCAGCAATTCTTTACAAAAAGAGTTTTCTATTCAGAAAACCGAAACCTGTACTACCAACAACGCTGTGAGCTTACAAGCCTTGACACGTTGTGGCTTCGCAGATCACCGAAGGGACTATTTTTACGGTTTAAACTTGTAAACAATTGTACCCTAAGCCCCTTACATCTCTGAGGCAGCTCGACCACTCTTGGCGCACCAGTCATGGAGATGTATTTTTATTTCTTCCTTTGGCACGCACCACTAGATACCGACAGTTTTTCGGTAAACGCTATAGCAATCTGGAATAAGCTACCCAGAAGTATCAAAATTCAGCAAAGCTATCCCTTGTTTACGAGAGCTGTCACTAGCTTGCTACATTCAGGAAACCTTCCAAAAATTTTAGGTGCTGACTATGTGGAAGCTCTCTTCCGTTCTGATGGCGTTCACGGACTCTGAATCCTGTGCCGGACTTCATGCTGAGGTCGACAGCGAACAGCCGTTCGCCGACATACCTGGTGGTGCAGAATACCGGATCCATAACACTGAATGGAGAAGTCCTTCCCCGGGCACCTGTGTCAACGCTTCCCTGTCCTGAAATTTAATCCCTCAATAAGCTGCAGTTTTTTTCTCCTGAAAAAATCTTGAATTATTGATCAGTTTTTGTCACTGTCAGCTTGACCTCTACTGTACATTTTTTGACCTTGCCTGTAAACTGGCAATAAATAAATATATAAATAATCATATAAGAGCCCCGTAGGAAGAGGAAACTCATAGAGCCGCTACCTCTTAATCAGATCCGTTAACGTTTCAGAAGTTACGCGAATGGGCTTTGTGAAACAACATTGCACATGCACATCTACATGAACTTTTGGTAATACTTAAGCCATCCATACCACAAGACGCACTAAATTACTCTTTTGAAACCAAACCCACGGGTGAATTGCCGAATAAAGAAGGTAACACATCGTTTTTCGTTTGATTTCTTCAGAAGAAGAAGGGAATTCACCAAATCTACAGCAGGCGGTATTACTGATATGTCAACAGATAGCTGCAGAATACCGGATCCATAACACTGAATGGAGAAGTCCTTCCCCGGGCACCTGTGTCAACGCTTCCCTGTCCTGAAATTTAATCCCTCAATAAGCTGCAGTTTTTTCTCCTGAAAAAATCTTGAAACATTGATCAGTTTTTGTCCCTGTCAGCTTGACCCTCTACTGTACAGTTTTTGACCTTACCTGTAAACTGGCAATAAATAAATATATAAATAATCATATAAGAGCCCCGGAGGAAGAGGAAACTCATAGAGCCGCTACCTCTGAATCAGATCCGTTAACGTTTCAGAAGTAACGCGAATGGGCTTTGTGAAACAACATTGCACATGCACATCTACATGAACTTTTGGTAATACTTAAGCCGTCCATACCACAAGACGCACTAAATTACTCTTTTGAAACCAAACCCACGGGTGAATTGCCGAATAAAGAAGGTAACACATCGTTTTTCGTTTGATTTCTTCAGAAGAAGAAGGGAATTCACCAAATCTACAGCAGGCGGTATTACTGATATGTCAACAGATAGCTGACCTATCAGCTAAGTTAGATTATGTTGTAGAGGCCCAACGAAAAACACTGGGCTATCTACGGCATTTGGATGCACTACATCGGCAGCAGCCCGGCACATCAGACCAGGCAGCTCCCCAGCTGCCCAAAAATCCTCTACCACAGCAGTTGAATTCCGCAACTGGTAGGCTGGTAAGATATCTATTAATTCTACAACTCTTGTATTAGACCTCCTATCTTACCTGCCTCGGCGGGCCAAAACATAAAAGATTTCGTAAAACAAACATATTTTTCACTATTTTTGACGACGAAATTAGTCTACGCGTCAATTTTAAAGGACGTAAGGCTAAAGACAGTTTGTCAAATTCAAAAATATATGAGGTCATGTTGGGTAAGTCAATCAAGAACTGCCTCACTGACACTTTACAGAGGTGTTTGCTGCTTGGAATGCAAGCGGCTTGTAAAATTATCCGATTTGGGGTCTGCCATCATCAGGGGACTTAAAAGGTCGCTTGATAGCCATTGCCAGTGGGAGCAAAAACAAATTGAACGTCCAGCAGATGGTAAGTCAATATCCATTTTTTTAAAAGTACTGTTGGCTTGCAGGCAACAATGCTGGACCATCATCGGTTAACCTACTGCCTTCAGTCAACGAAGACGGAGGAAAAACGAAACCGCAAACCTTTGTACATATTCCTTTGAATTTTTGAATAAATTATTATGTAATGAACGTCTTCACCAAGCCTTAAACTTAATAATACAGGCGCAAGGGGTATTATAAGCGTAGTAGGTTAAAGAAAGGATTCAAGCGGAAGGCGTGGGCGAGAGACCTAAATTATTTGTGTAGCTTAAACTAAGTCCTTGATGGTATAAAATGCGGTCATGGGAGCGCCTTGAAAAATAACTTTTAACTGACAGTCTATAAACGTGTTTAAGAAAACTCCTTATTCATCAGGAATCAATTGAACTCGAATGAGGCTATGTCGGGTGAAAATGTATGAAAAGGTATATTTCCACCTAGTGATAGGGATGACAACCACAGCTAAGTGCAGGTGATTAAAGGATGGAAATTTGAAGTTTTCATCAAAAATACAGCCAATTATTTAAGCAAGGGACGACGAAATCCAGTTAAACTTAGAAATTCCACGTAGCTTTCCAGTTAGATTTCTAACCAACAGGTGGAAAGTTGGAGCCTAGAGTGCCACAAACCTTATAACAATTCAGACGCGAATCGGTCGCGAATCGGATCCGACCATACAAATAGTCGGACGCGAATCGTATCCGACCATGACCACCTAATTCGGACGCGAATCGGATCCGAAAAATTAGTATCTCATTTTCAACCGCACAGCGGAACCCCCTTCTCCTTTTGCAGAACCCTACTAGATAACCGGTTTACAAATAACCCCCATTACATTCTACTACCATTTTGAACAATGATAATGTGATTTTCGTAAGAATGAGTAAGTAAGTAATGTATATTTAGAAAAAGTTTTAAAAATGGAGGTACACAAAAATAAGTCTGAAATTTGTCTGTAATTGAAGTCGCTGGACTAATCCTGTGTCGAGGACCCGGCAATCCATCCGCCGGTGCATTGGATCTACCCTCTAAAATGAAAAGGCATTGTATTTATTCTGTGGGGGAGCAAACAATGAACTTTGAAATGGTAATTAGTAAAAGCATCATAATAAGCTGAATTTTTAATGCAGGCAATTTTTGTAGACAATTTTGATAAATAAATTTGACTAACCGTTAAGAATCTTGCCGAGGGTAGACTTTAGACCCCTTTGTGCAGGCGATCGTATGCCTTCTTAAGGGAATTCTTAAAAGCCCTTTCAGCTGTAATTTGTCGAAATTTTGTGGATTATTTCACCTATTAAAAACCTCGTGCAGTACACACGATTAAGTAATTAATGAGTTTTTTCTTACCCAGAATAACAGCGTAGAGAGGGGAAGCAAAAATTCGTTTTTTTCCTGGTGCCTACCGTAGAAAGTTAAGGAGTAGGTAACCACATCGGTGAAAAGGGCCAAAATATGCGATCAGCAAAACTGCTGACGCTATCACCACCGACGGAGGCCAAATACGTAACCTTGTAAGATAGTTAATAATGTGCAGGCTACCATATTAATTGGTGCCTGAATGATTTTTCTGTAACATCTTCGGTTAAGGCGTCTAATTCATCAATGGTCAACAATGGTTCAAATATGTGACCTCTTGACGACGGCTGGGTTTCATGGTTGGCGCAGCTTCCCAAATGTTCCTCTTGAAGTCGTCGCAAAGCAGCCACCTCTACCCTGCAAATGCCGAATTTCTTGTATATGACATTGCGTGTACCATCAATGGCAAGCTTTAACCTGCTGAATGCCTTTGAAGTGTGGTTCTGTGACCACGTCACCTTTTTCGGTGGCACCGACTGCCGTCTAGGAAGATTGTCTTTTTAAGGTAATGGATTACCCGCATGTAAGGGAGACTGCGCAGTTGGCATTGTTCTGCTTGCATCACTGCTTCCCGATGAATTGTCCTAAAACAGCGGTAATGGTGTTAATTTTTCTGCATACCGATGATGATGAGAGAGACGGTATGTTTGTGACGTAAACATTGGGATCTATCAGGCATTTCTTGGTCCTTCTGGGACGTCCAGTATGAATTTCATCGTAAGACATAATGAGCTACAACCCAACAGGAAAAGAAGGGATAAGGAAAGTAATAACTATACAATCCTCCACTGCCTCCCTTCCCTGTCCACGAATCAATACCTGCGGGACGAATATGTTGTAGGATTGGTGGGCAGCGACCGTTGAACGGTGAGAGTTACAGTGAGAAAGAAACTCTTATACGAGAATACGAGGTAAAGTTACCGTCCGACGCAGTCTTCAAAATCATAATCATGTCTTTAGTATGCTTGGCAGACTCCATGACGTCAGTCCTCCGTGTCCCATTATTCAGTTATTTCGATTAGGACAACGTGATTGGTTATGGGGAAACATGCCTATTTCCGGACGGTTGACGTCAATGGACTTGTTTTGAGTACGTTCCGTAATGTAGCTTTTAAACGCTAATAAATGACGAGTTTTCAGAATAATCGAGAAAAATCCTCAACATTTTAATACTCAACAAACACTAAGCCTATGTCTCTACTTGAAAAGTGGACAATATTCTGCACACAAACTAGTTTGTCGCCTACCAGAAGTGACTCATTTGATGGCATCGTACCAATTATTAACATATTGTTCTTAATAAACCAAAACCGTGTAAAAGAACCACCCGATGGTGGTTGTGGTCCGTCGTGGTGTTCATCGATAGAAGTCCATTCGGGATGGACAACTGAACGGTCACCGCTCTGCCTGCAATTATCCTATCCTACGGACAACTTGCTGAAGTGGTTGCGATGGTTTCCTAAGTATGCACTTCATTTTTCTTAGATAACTTTCAAAAGGGGAAATTCGAGAAACTATCAAGGGGACCATGTCATTGGACATCGACCGGTAGATGAACAATGCTGTTACCATTGTACAACATTTCCGACTAACCATATAATGACGCATATTTTTCTTCGAACATTTTCAACAGCTGCTTACAGTAGGGCATCCATCCTTTGCACGAATGGGGAAGAACAAGACAGTGCATTGCCATGAACAATAGTAAAATGTGTTTACAATATCTTTCTGGGAAGGACATCTTGAAGGACGAATATACTGGTGTACACTAGAAACTGACGCAGCTCGGTGCCCTTCCAGGTATCGATATGAGTAAAGGACTTTGCGTGCTGTGGAAAATTCTCGTGGCAAGTAGGCATTAAGTGACTTTAACCTATCGTTTACCGTAGTTATCGCTTAAGACGACAACCGGAAATGAGCTTCTCTTGGGCTTTTCAGCCACAAGTTCAGAATCTGTCGCATAACCCCCAGGTTAACTAAATGTAGAGGATCTTAAGGAAAGGAAGTAATCATTCCCACCTTACATGCTAGAAATGGCAAAGTGCCGATACGATGGCAATCATTTTTGACGGAGAGTAAATCGGCATCCGTCCTTAAACGCTCGGAGACGCTATCATATACAACTTTATCTACGTAAGCGCCTTTAACACCTTCAGTAGCTAAATAACTAACAATAATATTGCCTATTAGACTCCTGGTAGGGTCTCGAAACTGCTTAGTTAACTGTTTCACAAGTCTTAAATGAAACTACTCACAACTATCCATTGCCGTTACCGTTGAAACAGCAGTTGCAGCGCCCAACAGCGTTCGTGTGTCTGCAGGAAGGTCTGAGTATCTCTAGAAGACTGCTCAGATGAATCAGTGGTATTCACCGGCGTTTTGCCCATGAACGCAGAGCCTCTCGTACCGTAGGTTCCTAATCAATTTTAGGCTTGCTTGAAGATTTGTTTGCGGCCACGTCAGATACCATAGCCATCCAACTTGTCTCCTCATCAGCAGAGGAAATATCAGAGTACTAGTCATCATATGACGAACTAGAGGAGTAGGTCAGATGCCATGACGATGAAGATGAGTCGGACGGATAAATTTCCCTCATATTCTCGGCAATTTGGCAAAAATCCTCCAGAAAGCCCTTCTGGGTCCGTCTCCTAAGTGTTCTCTTAGATACTGCTCTAAACATACTAAAAAAAGCAAAAAAAACAGTCAGTATAGACAGAACAGGGTTGCAGGCAGTTCAGCGTTCGCATCGCAGCAAGAGAGCGCATGAAATGGCATGGCAGGGCACTTGCGCATGATTAACAGCTCAGTGCCCGATCTATTAGCCAATAATGCTGCACGCAGTCTTTTGTGCCCTTAGAGACGCATCCTCGAGGGGCAATAGCAACCAATAAAATTCCAGCTAAGATTGAAGAACGACCGGTCGAGCTTCGAATCATATTTCATTGATATAGGGAACCTTTGGGGTTGTGAAGAGCTGACTGGTGAGGGCTAATAAGCAAGAAGTGGTCATTCCAGTCTCTTTTATCTTTGTCAGTAATATTATTCTGCATATATCACTAGCTGCCCTGCGGCTGCTAAAGTAGCTCTAGAGTGAGACCCTGACGTACAATGGGACGAGTGAGTCCCGCAACCTATTGGAAAGCACCAATCTACAATTATTGATCCCTCTCTTAGTTCTGTGAAGGACCGAGTTATCCCTTCAATTGACATCTTTTCAAGCCTAGGCTCTCAACCTGCCGAAAGCGATTTGAGCACGTCAGATTTATTATAAAGAGAAATCGACTACTTTTCCGCGAGGATAGATTTTCCAATATCCTCATCGATCTGTCTTTCTTCTTTCACGCCGCGTCAGCCACTGCGCCAGGTTTCGGTAGCAGATGGCTGACAGGCTAGGACAGTGGACTGGTGCATGGAACAGAAAACGGAGATGGAGGGAGTGAGGTAAATCCTCCGAAATTCATCCCCATGGCCTCCTTGTTTGTGCATGAGACATAGAAGATGGGGTTGTTTTCTATCCATTAAATAATACGACCTGGAATAGTAAAACTAATAGATAATACTACCAAATGCACAATGTACATTCACAGAGTAAACCCGATCATTTCCTAAAATAGCTCCAAGTGATTGAGTAAAACTGTGTATTTTTCTTTTACTCCATTCCTAAACAATGTTTTGCGTCGATATTGATATTTTTGTCCTTGTGTTCTCCTGCCTGAATACATTCAATCAATAAAGAAGTATAAAATACGAGAGTAAGAGGACTGCTTCACAGAATGTGTATTGTTTTTTCGGAATCACCTCGGTTTTCCAATTTTTAGATTTTTAGCTTTTTTTGTCTTTCCTGGTTAACCCTGCTATTTATTTTCTCTATTCCTCTCTCCCCTCCGGATGACCATCTTCAAAAATATTTTTTAGTCATTCGAAATTTTGCATGGTTTTTGTCTGAATTTTTTTTCCAGGGGCCCAAACTGTGAGGCCTCCTTGTTCGTCACTTCCAATTTTCCAGAACAGACGGCTTTCAATGTTCTAACACACTCAGTTTGAATCAGAAACAACAAAATGCTCCATTAGGTCTGGAACATGAATACCTAGCTCTTCAGAGTTTCTCATGAGTGTATCGCCATGGATTCTGACACACATTTCAAACTTCCCTGTGATTGAGATTACACAACAATCCTATGGTTGTCATCTTATTTTTTGATTTTCTCCATCTAAGATGCACACGGATACTGATGGGGGCCGGCCTTACTTAGATTTTCCCATTTTCAAATTCTCCTTTCGCTTGAGAGTGGGGAGCGATACGAAGGACTGGGATCGTTTACGGTGGAGCTTCTGAACTTTACTGCTAGGCCTTTATGCAAAACAAAACCTAGCGTACATAATCCTAACACTGGCTGATATTTGAAGATGAAGCCTTGCCATCTGGTAATAAATTGGAAGTCCCGTTTGCTACACTGGTTTCGTTTATTGGGGACCTTCATTTACCTAGATTGACTAAGACCACCAATACGTTTCATGGGTTGGGGGTGATTTAAGCATCAGGCGAGTATTTTAGGATGCTGGTAATTTGCATTCACGGTTACGAGAAATTCTTTCATCTTTCCTACTGTTGTTCAACCCATCATATCACCCCACGAAAACGTTATTCTTCTCTTCTTCTTCTTCTTCTTCTTCTTCTTCTTCTTCTTCTTCTTCTTCTTCTTCTTCTCTTCTTCTTCTTCTTCTTCTTCTTCTTCTTCTTCTTTTTCTTCATTTTCATCTTTTTCTTCTTCTTCTTCTTCTTATTTGCCACTTGATACCACCTACTCATTATTTGGCGAATGAAGTGTGGACACCTATGTTAAATTTGTCCACCTCTCTCTCAATTTGTAGGCATTTTGAGGGAAATTTTAACGGTCGACGTAGTTTTGATCTCGATGGAACAGCAAACAATATCAGCAAGAGTGAGTTAAGCGCTGATCTGAAGGCTATCCAACGATAATGGGTCTAATATTCCAATCTTATTTGACAGTCTAGTGCAAAAACCACGGAGCAAGGTGTGCAGATACATCGTTTCGCATCCTACTGTGGTGATGTTCTCTCAAAATTTTCGGATGGCTGCGTAGTCCGCATGTTGAAATCCCATAATTAGGTGGGAAGGTTTGCAAAGAATATGACGAGAGATTCCAATTGGCTACAGGAATGAAAGAAAGGATAAATCGATTGGGTCATTTATAGATATTAATGGTTCAAGAGAACTGAGTTCGTGAGGATTACTGTAGCCCAGCGAAGATCTCCCCGAACCCTTTGAAGATGTTAGTATTTTTGTTAAGAACCAAAATTTTTATTATTCTTAGTTGAAACAGTTTCTGCTAGATTCCAGCCACAACGAAAGCAAAAGGTTAACGAGGCTGAGGCTTCGAGGACGAAGTTTAGCGTGTCAGAATACTCACGGTAAAACAGTCCATCTTCAAGGCCCTTCATTCATTGAGGGCTCAGTAACTACAATGGACAGAAAATTTTCACTTGTAAATACGTATTTTTCGTTAACTGATTTACCCAACGCAAGCGCTCATTTATCGCACAGATATGTGATACCTAAGTCCACATGCTGCGGCAAAATAATTAGTTCATTAAGTGTGCAGCTTCTTTTACATTGTTCATTTTATGAAGAAAAACAACAAGGAATATCTTCTTCCTGATGACAAACAAAATAACTAAGATTTGCGCATTTTCAATTATGTTTCTTTGCATGGTTCTAATTTATCTTGCTTTACTTTTACTCAGGCTTCACCTCGGTTATTTTTTGCCATTCAATTTTTCTCCTGTCCTGGTTTCATTGAAGTCCCCCTGTTTTTTTTTACTTTACATTCTTAAAATGCAATTTTTAGGTCATTATTTTACAGATTTTGGAGTTTGGTTCGAACATCCATCCGCATGGATAATCCAGCAGAATAGTCTGAATTATTCCAGGGATGGATACAGACCTTAATCCTGGAGAGTGGGAGCAAACGGATGGTACAGTTCTCCTAATCCATATTATAAACCTAATAAACACTGAATAAGCTCATTTTTGTGCCAAAGTGGATGAGCTTGTCTTTGTATATATAGACCGTTTTGCTTTCACGCATGACCTTGTGATACCTTCGGCCTAACTTGAGCAACCGGTCCATCCCGAAAAGTATAGCGCGGTCAAGTCAATCCACCCGGAGGTCCTCAACTTTTTTCTCACCTTCCAACCGATAAATACGGCTAGCAACGTCCTTTTATGGATTTTATTTCCAGTGGATAAACACTTGGTGTTGCACCTTACACATATTTTTCCTACACACGAGTGCTGTTCATTGCCGGTGTGATGCGCCCGGATTAAGCGTTTTCTTAATGTTGTGGCGCACTTAGACCGAGTTTCGACTACATGGTATTTACTCACCTTAATTATCTAGCAGAGTACGCCATTAATTTCGCATCTTGTCCGTTTACTTGCGTTTTATTCCTACGGGGGCTTTATACAACCGAATTCGGCTGACTTGCCTTACACTCTGACCTTGCTATAACAGATCGCTGTTAATTTCCTCAATGCATCGTGTTGTCCAGAATTGTAATACTGCCCTCTTGAAGCAGAAGAATGACGTTGAAGACACTCGTACCTTTGGTGTGCCTTTAAGCTGCCTGCTTAATTTACCGTCCGTGAACATTCCTCGAATAGTAACGAACATCTGCGAATTTTTACTTAAGTACGGGCTGTGCGTCGAGGGAATCTTTCGCGTTAATGGGAGTGCGAAGAAAATATGTAGTTTGAAGTCTCTTTTCGATGTCTCGCCTGACTTCAATCTGACGAATTCATATGTGCACGATATTCACGCGATTTGCGGCGTTTTCAAAACTTTTTCTGCGAGAAATTCCCGATGGCCTCGTTCCAGCGTTACCACAAAGAGTGTTATAAAGGTGCGTTCCCTTTTCATGTGTAAATTTCATAACTGCGCTTTGCCATTTAATTTACTTCATTTAATTATCTGGGATACGGCATGGACTGCGTTGGAAGCTTCCTAAGAAGTTTTGTTGAGCGGAATTGTCTCTGCTCTGGTCCTGGACGTGTTATGCATTTCGCATAATTCTCTCTGTCCGTGTAACAACAGCTTTGACGACGGAGCTGTCCGGGCTCAAAGTTATCGACACCCTGGCTGGACGTCAGGAACTTGACCAATTCTGTTATATTTTTCAGGTTCGTGGAGACGTTATCCCACCGTTTTGCCGGAGCATCTACCACGGTTTAGCGCCACTAGGTATATATCGGAGTAGACTTGGCAAGCGATATCAACTGGTTGTCAGGGTTACCCGAAATTCGAAAAATGTGTTTTAGATTTGAAAATATTATAGTGATGGACTGAATATTAATTAGAATATTAATAAAGAATATTAATTACCATTCATAATCTCAAAATATGTCAGCATAAACTAAAATATGTCAGGTACTTCAGTGATGCTGTCTTTGAAACGAGCCTCCCTTTCGGATCTAAGGCCACTTAAACTCTACCTTAGAAAAATAGCACTTCAGTAGCACAAAGTTTACCATTAATTATCAATGCCCTTATAAACTTCCTATATTTTATAGGAAAAAGTGCGCAAAAATATTATTTCTCATACTCATTTCGTAGCAGATTACGTCTTTCAGGATTGGCTCGACGAAAGATAATCTTTTGCCTAAAAGGTTTCTAATTACGAGATTTATGCGGAAATGTCCATAAAGCATTATATCTGTCTATCTGTCCATATCCACATCCTGTAAGATGTAATGAACACCATAGAAGTCTTTTGAATACGTTTTTTTGAAATGTGCGATATTTCTTGGGCATTGAATTCAAAGTGCTTGGCATTCTGACGTGACTGAAATATACGGCACATTGGTAAATAGTACAAACCTACTGCCAAGTCAATGGAAGCATATTTCAGAAATTAAGGTTAACATTTAATAATAAAGCACATCTACTCGTTATTTGAAAGCATGCCATGCGGGAATTTCGATGCGTTTCCATACCTATGTTTGTAAATGTCCCACACCACTGTGCATATAGTGAAATAAACTCAAGCTGTGATAAACGGTGCTCTAAAACTTCAGCCTTCCGAGCTTTTCGAGTCGCTAGCTCTCTTATTTACGGTATAAAATAGTTCGCATACGAATAAATGCCCAGCCTCCGCTGTCGTGGATATTTTTACTACAATAACAGGTCTGGTAATACAATTTATGGGTATTACTACGGTGTTTATCGCCATGGACATTTCGACCCCACAAAACAAACTGGTCCCTGAAGAAGCCACAAAACAGGTCTTTGTGTATGTCAAACAGTGAATGGTAACACCCTAGTGACTGTTAAAGTAGACGATAATAATACCACATTTTAAAGCCTCTTTACCTTATATTGACTCAAATTTTATTAAAATTGTATTAACTCAGATTTTTCTACAAACTATCCACCTGTCCTAAGTTTTCGTCAAAATTACCCCTAGAATAATCGCGATTGCGTAAGTCGTCCGAAACTGTGGCGAACCGTGTTGTTGTGCAATTAATACTTATCGAAATGAAAATAACAGGGTCTACCAGGGAGCTGCTGAGAACTTTTCGTTACTTCTGAAATACCCTCTAGACTGTGAATGTACATACCGAAAGTATGTTTACTGTAGGCGGGCGTGGTTCTTGTCCTTCACTGAAACAAATATTTTGTTCTGTCTTTCTTGCGTTCCCCATTTCTTATCATGCAACAAAGATATTTCAATCTAACACTGAACACTAAAGATTCATAAGCATTACCGTTGTTTTACTACTCGAGACACAATTAGCTTCCAGTGGTCAGTGGTACGTCCCGTATCACAGTATTTTTCGTTGATTGCGATGTTTTTTTAATTTGGTTATAATTATAAAGCTAGTTGAGTGCGTTGACCTGTCTACATTCGTTTTTGAAAATTTATTTTTTTCGAAAGTAAAATTGATGCTACCAAGATCCCTGCCTGTCATCGTTTCACTCACGCATCTACAAGCATTTTACTTTTAGGTTATAGATCGTTTCAAGGACGACAAATCTCGGTGCACGGAGCACCTAGTAATGATACTCGACACCTTGGCTGAAGAAAACTATATCTTATTGAAATACATCTGCAGTTTCCTCCGAAAGTTTCTTGCACATGAATCTGTTAATAAGATGCCGGCCTCCAATCTGGGCATTGTCTTCGGCCCATGTGTCTTCAAATGCAGTGCGGGCGTACAGGTAGGCTTTTATATATTCGTTTGAATGTTTTTTTTTTACAAATAAGCAGTTTGAGCCACACTGTTTTAGCCGACGTATTTTTCCGTACATCTGTGGTTTTAAAGTTAGACCATATAAGACCTTGCATAAGTATGTTAGACTGAGACGAATCGAAGCGTCCCCTAATAACACTATGGGTGGTGCCTAAGCATACGAAAACTACATCGGGAGAATTAACCCCCATCCATCCTTAAATCCACAAACTTCGCTTGCATAAGCAAACCTAATTCATTCTATACGGCTCATAAAAATTAGAACAAATTTTACCTGACGTCTTGTTGAAAGTTTCGTGAAAAGCATCTTGGGTAGGTTTAGAGTAACCGTGCTTACTCCAAGGGGCTAATATGTGAACAAATGGGCTTTGCGTCTACCGTGCCCTATATTTCCGCATTCCCCATGTCCCACTGGTAGGACAGGCTCAAGGCGACTGGCGGTGAATGTGGACACCTGCCTGAGAAGGCTGAAGCGTTGTGTATGCTCACCGTACTCATGAACCGATTCGCAGTTAGGAGTATCAGTTTTTACACACAAATTATTATTATTATAATAAAAATTATTGCAACTGGACCCTCACTGCGGGTTAGGGCCGGGTTATCCATCACTTGAAATTTTTTAAAGGCACAGCTGTTAGCGTGTCGGGTGACTTGTAGAGCATGTTTGCCAGCTTATAGTGAGCACCTAAGCTGAATTTGAGTTGGATCAACCTCATTATTTATTCTCTTGTAAACCTGTGGTTTGCACACAAAATACTGACTGACAATGAGATTTGGCGTCTTAAATGACGCGGCTGGCCACATTCGAACGTATGCACGGTTGTGGCGTGAGTGTTGGGTGATAGTTTGGGGGACTGGTGCGTATGCGCGTATGACCGAATAGTCTTACACAATGTGAAACCGTCCGGGACATTACAGCTAGACAATGCCACGCTGACGGGTGTTGTTCTGGCACTTGACACTGGACCCCTTGTTTGATGCGAAAGAGTTGCAGGTTCTGTGAGGACTCCCATGCAAACCTATATTCTTGTACTGGTCTGATGAAGAATAATTAAAAACGCAGATTCGCATCGTTGTTGTTGCTGAGCATTACGACCTAGATGGGCGTCTAGATGGAACAGGTTTTATTCTATTTAACTTGTAGTCCTACTCTTCAGCTAGCTCGAACCGAGGCCACATTGACTCGTATATACATGGAAACTCGTTGCCGAGAAAAATAAACGCCCATAACACAATTCAGCAATTAATATGTATAAAAAAGTTAATTCAAAATCTTTCATAATACGTTACCTCCATAAAAAACACTAATTAAATATTTTGTTGTCGAATGTCTGCGTACTTAACCTTTTCCCACGATCAACTCAGGGAAAAAATGGGGAAGCATGACCGTTTTTTGACCACTGAAAATTAGGGATACAATGTCTGCTGAAGATAAAAGCACTCACTTATTTCTTCCTATTGGAGCCTTATTTTCGGCCTTGTTCTAAGACTGCAAATGCACAACAGAGTGGCTGAATATATACTGTGATTTTGGGCAAAAATGTCAATCTTCTGCCTCTTCTGTTTCAAATTTCCGTATTCGTTCCTTGTCAGTTGCAGATAGAAATTGTCTGGACATCTTTCGCCTACGCCGTGACAGAGAAAAGTGACGGCGTGTCGCGGCTTCCCATGCATATGCGTGTGTAATGTCCTAATTATCAGTGTGGTAAAACAACGCACAGCCACACAGGTTTATTACTGAGTTCTTTGGTACAAAACGTCATAAGTTTTAAAAACTGAATTTTTTAAACTGAATCTGCCCTTGTTTTTCCGAAAACAATGCGATTTCTCATACCTGTAGTATTTACCCGATTTTCATAAACGCAAAACCAACTTTTCAGTTCTCTCAAGGGATATGTTGATTTTTTTTCGGCTTATCAGTATCAGGGGCTACTTACGATAGTTCAACCGTCGTAGTCCTACGAGTGTCCATCGTGTGATCCACAGCATAGGGGTGCAGGGGCGGTGACTTGTGCGTGGATTATTTTTAAGTTATAGTACAGTACGTGCTCTATCTCATGAAATCTCATGGATTTCGTGAGATATGTTATGCGAAATCAGCCCACACCGCGTCCACTAGTTTTACTGGAGTAAATAAGCGACTGTTCTTAAAAAGAAGGCATATTGTGTTTTAAAAATTAATATGACATGGATTAGAAATACGATTTTTTTAGAAAAACGGCAAATTCTGAAAACTTGAAAAATCGCGCTAGCTAATTAACCTGAAGTTTTTATGTGTACAGAATGCTTTTCCATGTAAACAAACGAGTAAATAAAATACCAAAAGTAGAATTACTATCGAAAATAGTCCTTTAGTGTCTATTCTGCGGAAGTTGTCGTCCAGATTAAGGGCAATGGAAAGCATGGCCGTTACCGAACAGCCTAAATTTCGAGTATATAATCGAACAAGGTTTCACGAGAATTAATGGTTTCTTCCGTTTTTACATGGTTAAAGATGCGTTTGACTAAGGCAAACTGATTTTCGCTTGCTTGCGCTGGCAGGGACGTCGCAGGACTAAAATGTTTAATAAGCGGAAATGCTGATAGGTCGGTCAGTGACTAATAACTTTAAATAAAATTGTTAGATGAAATCGTAAACGTACCATTTCATACATATTAAGAGGAATTTTGATTAAATTTCTTCATAAGTATTTCGGGTTTTGGATTACAATGAGTTTCAGATCGTCCTTGCAATTGCGGTATATACTTTACGTTTTCCCGTGTTTTCTGTCTAACCCATAAATATAGATTCTGCTGTATGCGCGTATCAAAACCTTCAAAAGAAGATATTTATTTAAGGCATTTACCGAAATAGTGAGTTCTGAGACAGTCTTTTGAATGCAGATGGCCGTTTGGGTTATATTTGTAGACTCACTGAAACATGAAAACTCGTTTCCGAGAAGAATAAACGCCCACAACATAATTCGGCAATTGATATGACTAAGATTGATTTTAAAAACTCTTATAATAAGTTCGCTCTTTAAAAAAGCACTTAAATTAGATATTTCGTTGTCGAACCTCTGCGTACTCAGCCGTTTTCCAAGATCAAGTCAAAGGAAAAAATGGGGACGTTCGACCGGTTTTTCAACTTCGCTAAAAAAGGGATACAATGTCCGCTGAAAATGAAAGAACTCACTTATTTCTTTCTATTGGAGCGTTTTTCGCTATGCTTGCTTACCTATCGGTCTAGTTCTAAGATTGCAAATGCAAACCGATTGGCTGAATACATACTAAGATTTTGCGAAGAAATGCCAATCTTCTGCCCTTTACGTTTCAATTTTCCGTATTTATTTATAGTAACTGTAGATAAATATTGCCTGGATATCTTTCGCATACGGCATGACAGAAAAATGATGGCATGTGGCGGCTTTTCGTATATATGCTTGTTTACAATCCCAATTATCGGTGTGCTAAAACAAAATACACTCACACAAGTTTATTTATGAATTTTTTTTTGGCATAAGAAGTCACAAATTTGCAAAACTTGATTTTTGAAACTAAATCCGTCCTTGTTTTCCCGAAAACAATGCGATTTCTCATATCTCAATTTATATGATTTTCGTGAAAGCAAGATCAAATTTTCCATTCTCTGAAGGGATATATTAAAAAATTTTCGAGCTAATATGAATATTCCTCTATTGTTAAAAGTATACGAACAAGAAGGTTTTGTCCAGAAGGCGCAATAACGTAGGAAGACATCTGAAAATCAAGAAACGTCGGATTTGGCCCCATTTTGCTCAGTTGTGCCTTCGATAAACAGATCTGAAATGAACCCTCCCTTAATTAACATCATTTTTTTCACTCAAATCAGTACGAAAATACAATTAAAATATTCAAATATGTGCCATACTACCATCTTAAATTTCATTTAATGAGTTAGGGAATCTACTCTAAACTTCGCTGCATCTACCGCACTCCCTCTTTCCCTACCCGCCTGTGTCCGGTGTGAAAACAGAGTCAAGCACGCCGTAGGTGGAATCACATGCAAGTGGAAGTGACATAAAGACCACAGGTGACTGATTCAGCGTGAGCCTGCACTTAGGCGTGCCACTACGCCCCCACCCATGTTCGGCATTCGTTGTGGGAGCGCAACCCTGCCGCGACAGACTGATAGTGGTCTGGTGGAAAGATCTAAAAGGCAAGAGAATGAATAAATGCTATTTAAGCTGGAGTCATTGACCTCTAGAATTGGCAGATTAATATTGCCGGCAAAGACAAGGGAGACTCGAATGACCATTTCTGGCTTATTAGCTGTTCACAGCCAGTCGTACCCAACCCCAGGTGGCGCACCACCCGAGGATCGAACCCGTGACCCTTTTATCAGAAGTTCAACGCTCTAGCCATTGAGCCGCGGCCTCGTTGTCTTGCCGGTTTAGATCGGGAATATTGACTTGCCTTCGGGTGGTGTACCACCTGGGGTTGGGTATGACTGGCTGACGACAGCTAATAAGCCAGAAATGGTCATTCCAGTCTCCCTTGTCTTTGCCGGCAATATTAATCTGCCTATTCTACTACTAGCAGCTGTCCAGCTGTTGGCGGGGCTCGACAGTGAACCTCAAGGCAGAACAGAACGAGTGAATTCCGTTAGCGATCGGTGAGCGTTCTTAAACGAACGCAAGTCATTAACTCTTATTTCTCGTTAGTATCTTGACTGGAGGACCATCATATCGCTTTCTTACAGGTTTTCTATGCGTCACTGGTTTTAAATTTGTTATATTATGTGAATTAGAAACAATTATGACATTCATTGTTTTTTCTATGAATGTGCTCGTTAAAATACTCCTTTCTTCGACTAACATCAACCCTCATCTGCCTCAGATTGATACCGGACTGCTTACCAGAGGCTAGTTGTCAAAATATTCTCGCATTGGATTTCCACGAGCCCTCCGATTATCCCTTATTTTTCTTGCTTATAGGGACTTCGGGAACAAAGTCTATCTAACGTGGCGATGACTCACTTTATCGTCTTCTACAATGAGATTTTTGCCGCCCACACACCAAGACGTCCGGGATACTGGCGCGACTTAAAAGATGCATCTAACCTGCCTCCAGTCCAGCTTACCTCAAGCCTGGAATGCTTCCAGACACAATCTACGCCTGAACCATCGGAGTCTTCTCCGCGGGAACTTTGCAATGGCCGTCGGTACCACAAAAATCCCCAGAACTTTATGTGTTTGCCAAATATTCGCTTATCCAGTGAGGAATTATCCACCAAGTCTGCCGCCCAAAATGTCACTGGTTTCCCGCCTTCCCTCTCCAAATCAATCGCCGTGCCCTACGGTGACGTTTTCCATGCAACAACACACTCGGTCAGTCGGCAGTCTGCTTGACCCAGCTCTCTCGCGACCCAGCGAACGGAAGAAACCGCTAGCCGGTGATCGAACCCCATCTCCTCGTCCCACTCATCCCCCACCCACTGCCTCAACTCCCACTAAGACCTCTTTCTCTGCCAAGGTTACACCAGGAAGCAAAGATTCTCTCTGTGTACGCAGTGATAGTCTGCCTAATGCCTCGGATTCTGAGTCAGTAAGGTAGGTATTCTTCGTTTTTTTAAGTGTTAATTTCTTCTGAGTCGAGCAGCTTAAGAGCTCAATCTCCTTGGAAGTTCCGAGAGCAGGAACAGTGTGCTAGATTTATTAGCAACCGATAGAATCATTCGATTTGGCCATCAATTCAGATTTTCGTACCATCTGGTGATTTTCGTCATCTAGGTCAAAAGCACCTTACTCTTCTGACAAACAAGTCCTCCTGAAGAATATGAACTCTCGGAATGTATGGTCTCTGTGAGTCGGAAGCTTCATGGTTATGCGCGTCCTTCACCCTAGGTTCACTAATTCCTTTGGTTGAGCGTTTTGTTATAATATCGTGGCAGTTCGCACGAAATAAAATGCATTATTTGTGATTTTTGTGTATTTTTTATTGCACAAAGTACGGAGCTTGGACCTTCTTTCTAATAATTTGAGAAAAATGGCGTCACGTAAATGGCGCTCAAGTGTAGTGAACCACAACAACGCAAGCAACCAACGCTTTCCATACTGCTCACATTGTCTGTGGCGATTCAAAACACGAACAGGCACGCCGCCGCCACCGCCGCCGCCACCACCACCACCACAATAACCACCACCTCGTCGACGTCTTCTTATTCTCCACCAACCCCGTCCCTCTGCTTCCTCCCTCCCCTGTATGAGAACTTTAACCACGAAACTGCCCTTTCCTTCACTACTTGGTTTCTTTTGTGTATTTATCCCGTAAAATTGCGGCTATACTACGTCTTGGCAAATGTTTGCTTGCATTATTTGGTACAGAAGTGCTGCAATTAAGCTTCCATTTGCCCCTATGGCTACGAAATGAATGCGCTGGGGTTTTTGAAAATTCCCAGTCGGCTCTTCTACTTCTTCGCATTCGTCCTGTTTTAAATAGCAATGCAGTGTGGTGGCCCTGCCAGACAAGATAAGCGAATGAGAGGCAAACTCAATTCCGACTATTATAGCACACCTTGAAAGAGCTGCCCCAAAATAGTGAAAAGCTTAGGTGTTTAAGCACCGAAAAACGAACTAAAACAGTTATTGCTGAGAAACTTTCTAGTCTGTTGTTCACCCTACTTTCTCTTTGAGCGCCGTTTTCCGACAAAATATTGACGCGATAGACGGCCAACCCACGCTATCCATTTTAAGAAAAAATTTGATGTTTCACTTTTTCCCTTTCTTTCAGGGTAGTTAGTATTCGTTTGGTCTGCTCGCTTTACCGAACACATCCTTAAGAGTTACTTAGGTCTCCTACCTGGAAATCATTCGGTCTCATTTTTGCCACTCTTTCTACAGTTCACATGGTTTTCTGGCCCGCGAACTGGTCAGCATCATGGCATCCATTTCGATACCGAATATTTTGAAGACTAGCATGACTTCTGCAGACGTCGCCGATGATGCGGCAGCTGCTGATCTCGCCGGCTCTGCTACGGCATCTGTTAGATCCTTCAACCTGGACCTTTCCCCGGAGCCCACCTCAACACCTCCCACCTCACCATTGGCGTTCAGTTCTCAGGCTAATCATCTCGAAGAGTTCTCTTGGCAACGCCAAGATGGGGATGATGAGGCTGACAACGAGGATATTCGTCCCTATTTGAACCTATCATCTATGCCTTCCTTGGTGGCTGGCTATCGCTGTCGTCGTCACACCACCGAAGGTTTGCCGCACGACGGACTTGCAGGTCCCTCACCAGCGTACCTTCAAGCCTCGATACCGGCTTTCACTAAACAGTGGACTTCCGTTCAGCAGCAGCAGCAGCAACAGCAGCAGCAGCCGTCGATCAGTATGATCTATACCAACTCCAGTCACACCACTGGTTACCTGACTAACCAGCAGCCTACGGACTCCGAGCCTATGGCAGCTCAAACAACAACCTATCTGGAAGAACTTTCATGCACGTCATTGGTGAGCTTTCATTCGCTGTGATCGTCCAGGTTGATACTTTTTGGGCCTTATTTTGGCGAAGGGCGACGTGATCCCACTGTCCCAACTGCTGTAGTTAGTTTTTTGGCTGGCTGATGACGGCTACTAAGATATGAATGACCGTTTAAGTCTCTATGGTCTTTTCAGTAATGCTCTACTGCTTATCCTACTGGCCGCTGTGCGGCTGCTGGCGGGGTTCGTGAGTGAACCCCAAAGTAGAACGGGAGGAGTTAGTCCCGTAGGGCGATCGGTGAAGGGTTCATCCACCAGTTTGTCATATTGGGAATTGTAGCCCTTAATCATAGAGCTCTGGGCAGAATCGGACTCTGCTTGTCAGTTGATTACTGTTGGCCGTCTGGTTAACCGTTTAGGAGATAGTTTTTTGTCGAAAATTACAACAGGTCGACTTTAAAGCACGTTTACTACATCGTTTCGTCTAGAACCTATGAGAAATCTACAGCCATCCCCAAGTTACCATTCTCACGGTGCGAGCGGTTGTTTCGTATCGAAAAACTCACACGCAAGAAGGACTGCTAAGGATGAAAGCCAGCTTAACTTGCGGCCCACCAAAGCACTAAAAGTCCAGACGGCCGGAAAAGTATTAGAGCGGAGCGCAAAACACAACGGTAAAAGACGATCACTAGTTTGGGCATGTGTCTGTGGTGTGTGCCGAACCCTTCTTGGTGGTTTGCTGAGGCATTTTTTGTTGTTATTCATGGTTATGTTGTGGTTACGGCGGGGGTATATGGCGCATTTTCCCTAATATCTATTTCTAAAATCCACAGCTTCAAGATTTGGGACACGGTTTTATGCGCGGATAATGAATTTGAGGTTGGTTCCACTTGAAATATTTAAGTTTCCGGGCGTACCATTTACCCATCCTAGTCTATTCACCATTCTTCCTGAGAACTTTTCAGTTGTTTTCATTTATTTGCACGTGCAACAGGGCATTTCCCACGTCCTGTGGGGTGCTCACGATAGTTCGACCGTCGTAGTCCGACGATGTCCACCGTATACTCCAGGGAAGGGTGGTGCAGGGACGGTGACTTGCGCGTGAATTAGTTTTAAGTGATAGTAGCCTTGCGCTGCAGCTACCGCACTCTCTCCTCCTCCCCCACCTGAGCCGGTGTCAAGACAGAGTCAAGAAGACCGGAGGCAGGAGAGGACGCAGGTGGCTGGCGCGGCTGGGTCCCCTAAGTCCTAGCCGCCCCTAGGCGTGCCACCACACCTCCCGTGTTCGGCATTTGTTATGGAAGCGCAACCCAAATAACGCCTGCCGTGCCCTTATTTGGCCCCGTGTTGGTCCAACGCATTAACCACGTGGCCCGTTTAGGGGGAGCACACCTCTCCTCCTCCCCCACCTGAGCCCGGTGTCAAAACAGAGTCAAGAAGACCGGAGGCGGGAGAGGACACACGACAGTTCGACCATCGTAGTCCGACGATGTCCACCGTATGCTCCATGGGAAAGTGGAGCAGGGACGGTGACTTGCGCGTGATTTAGTTTAAAGTGATAGTAGACTTGCGCTGCATCTACCGCACTCTCTCCTCCTCCCCACCTGAGCCCGGTGTCAAGACAGAGTCAAAGAAGACCGGAGGCGGGAGAGGACGCAGGTGGCTAGCGCGGCTGGGTCCCCTAAGTCCTAGCCACCCCTAGGGTGTGCCACCACACCTCCATGTTCGGCATTTGTTATGGAGCGCAACCTGAATAACGCATGCCGTGCTATGGCCCCGTGTTGGTCCAGCATCACCACGTGGCCCCGTTTAGGGGCACAGAGGACACACACACACACACACAAACCACACACACACACACGACAGTTCGACCGTCGTAGTCCGACGATGTCCACCGTATGCTCCATGGGAAAGTGGAGCAGGGACGGTGACTTGCGCGTGATTTAGTTTAAAGTGATAGTAGACTTGCGCTGCATCTACCGCACTCTCTCCTCCTCCCCCACCTGAGCCCGGTGTCAAGACAGAGTCAAGAAGACCGGAAGCGGGAGAGGACGCAGGTGGCTGGCACGGCCGGAGCCGCCCTTGGGCGTACCACCACACCTGGCTCGGATCCCACAAAGTGGGAGTGCCATAAAGGCCACATTAAGAAGGAGCCATTGCAGCCTGACTCTCAGTCCGCCAGTCAGCCACTCCACACAAAACACATTGGACTGACCACGCGGTCCGAGTTATCCCGACAGTTGGCAGCCTTCAAGCCACGGCTTTTGGCGCACCGTGATAGTTTCAAGCGCGTCAGATTGTTTATAGTGAGGAACATGCGCTGAGCTGTCGACCTCACTCTCTCTCCCACCCCCACAGTCAAACCGGTGTCCGAGCCGGTCAATTGTCTGATGCGGAAGTGGGCGCAGCTGCTGGTGACCTCGTCTACGTGTACTACGTACACGACCTGGCCCCCCAAACACAAGCACCAGGATTTCACACAACAGGGGGTTGAACGACTTACATCTCACATGTGGGGTGCTCGACAGATAGCTTAACTACCAGTCTCAGTCCGCCAGGCCTTTATGTATTTCGTACTTCCCGATTTTCGCTTTCGGCGATAAATTCTCAAAAGACATGCCTACTCTAGCATATGTTATCCAAAGCTGACTGCCGCTTTTTGACTGTAGAAAGTTGGTCTACGAGGATCGTCGGTTGCTGTCATAGTATTGTCAGTGGCTGACTGGCGGACTGAGAGTCAGGCTGTAATGGCTCCTTCTTAATGTAACATTAATGGCGCTTTTCACTCAGTTGGGATCCGATCCGCCCCCTTCCTGTGTTGTAGGGTTCTTGTTTGTGTTGGGCCGGAGTGCGTGGGCCTGCGCCCTCCCTCATCCCTCCCTCTTGACGAGCGGGAACAGAGAGGGAGGTGGGTGCAAGTACAGTCTACTCTCAGCGCAAGTCACCGTGCCTGCACCATCGTGTTGTGGTGCCTACGGTAGACTTCGTCGAAATCGGCGGTTGAACATTCGCATATACCCTAACCACCACAACCCCAGTGGAGGAGGGTGGAGGGAGGAAGCTTTCTATGCAGACTCCTTAGGTGTTGAATCAGGTAGTAATGCGTGATGGAAGAGGCCTTAGCGTCTGCGATCAAAGTCCTTGTGTATGCGAACGAGGAACTCTTGCACGTTTGCCGCTTAACTCGTGTGGGACATCTCCGATTGGATGGTTGAGACGTTGATCGGGGATCGTACCTTGTTCAGTCCTGTTTGACTACCAGCTACGAAGTACGGGCGTACTTGTGGGTTGTCTAACAGCCAAGTGAATTGATGTCAAACGACTCCGTCGCCTTTATAGGGCCAACTGTAATAAATTTAGCATTGAATTGTTTTCCGCAGTCATCCGATTCATATAATTGTAACCCACCCAGGTGCTGCACCTCGATCTGATCAAGCCATTTTTTTGAACCGGTTGTAGTTACGTACACCAGGCCTCCCTCGCTAACCCATGCTTGAACACCAACACTGCTACCAAAAGCGCACTTTTGGTTGCCTCATAAATTTCAAAGTCCATTTAAACCGGCACACTGAGAAACACTGTGTCGAGTAATTAGCACAGGCGTACCGCACTGTTCACGCTACAGTACTGCTTTACGCTTGGGGGCTTGTGTACTGTGAAACGTTTAGGGATTTCGCATGATTACACTCAACCGTATTTCCTCCCTATCCATCTAACGACGAAGGTGAAGTTTCCAATTGAAGCAGAAAGTTGCACTTTCCTTCAGCTTGACACAACTGTTCTTGTGGATCGCAAGGATATAAGCGTCAACGCTACATGTGGGTAAGGCGGTTGTAGACTGTGCCCGTTAAATGTTGCGACCGTTTCACAGAATACTTGTCGCATCTGTAACAACACTCCGACGCGGTCGCGTGCTCCAACTTATAACCTGAAAGAAATGACTTCTGCACTGACTTTATGTGGCCGCGGCACGATTAGTTTGTTTGTCCTGCATGTCATGCCTCGATCTGCTCCAAAGAAGAAAGAACCTCAAGGAGTAGATGGACGCTGCGAAGGCGGGTCTGGAGACCGTTGCAGGCGATGACCGGGTGGGTGGGGGATTGAGTCGAGCTTGCGGCAAATTTCGCCCGCGATTGCCATATCTGTGTGGAGTTATCGCAAGCACAGATTGGGTTGCTAGCCTTAAGCACCACCGCCGTGTGCGAAGCTGGCAATCGACTGCGGCCTGTAAGAAGGTCATTACTGCACAATTGCTACCTTAGCCACACCCACCCCTGGACGTCTTGGCTTTATCTTGCCGTCGGCGAGAGTGGTGGAAGATAGTGAAATGGCCGCGCCGAAGGAATTCGCTAAATTTTTTGGGCCAATGCCCGTCAATTTGCATCCTGTTACGCAACTCTCGTCTCCAAGCCCGTATTATGAGAAGTTTATGCAATAAACAATCGCCTGATTTCTCCGTTGGTCCGTAGTAGACTTCTAGTGCTGTCTATTCTCTACCAACTTGAGAAACAATTACTCGAGATTGCCCAGCCGGGAGCCAAGCATAACAAAGTGAAAAAATGTGATGCGACCTCCTCCTCCCTCCTCCTCCTCCTCCTCCTCCTCCTCCTCCTCCTCCTCCTCCTCCTCCTCCTCTCCTCCTCCTCCTCCTCCTCCTCCTCCTCCTCCTCCTCCTCCTCCTCCTCCTCCTCCTCCTCCTCCTCCTCCTCCTCCTCCTCCTCCTCCTCCTCCTCCTCCTCCTTCTCCTCCTTCTCCTCCTCCTCCTCCTCCTTCTCCTCCTCCTCCTCCTCCTCCTCCTCCTCCTCCCTCCTCCTCCTCCTCTCCTCCTCCTCCTCCTCCTCCTCCTCCTCCTCCTCCTCCTCCTCCTCCTCCTCCTCCTCCTCCTCCTCCTCTCTCCTCCTCCTCTCCTCCTCCTCTCCTCATCCTCTCCTCCTCCTCTCCTCCTCCTCCTCCTCTCCTCCTCCTCCCCATCATCACTATCACCAGCACCACGCTGCCGCTGCCGCTGCCGTACTATCACTGCCAACCTAATTACCGACCTCATCTTCTCCCTCATTATCTACTCTTTTTCGTAAGGAACATCTGCATTATCAAATTCATCTGATTTGGGACCCTAGCAGCTCCAGGCAACACATCAGTGATCTCAAAAATATGTTAGGCTTTTGAGGGAACGAGAGAGTGGCTAGAGGCTGTATGTGACTGATAGTAATCAGTAATGGAGACTTGTTAACAGGCCTCACTGACCAATCTCAGATCCCTGGCCAACAGAATTCATGCCGACTTCCTTTAGGAACCCTTCTGATCTAACTTGGCAGATGACTTCGTACTAGTCGAACCAACGACAGAATTGTATTTTTACTCATTTCTAGCAACCACTTCCTCTTGTATTCCAGTCAACCAGCTTTAAACAAATCAGCCTTACTCTGGAAAACGGCTGTAAGGCATGTGTAAACTACAATCCTTTTTACGAAGACCGCAGAAGTTGACTATTGTTCGCTTACAAGTCGTGAAGAGCACTTGTTTGGTCCCGAATTTTGACTGAGGCCTTTGGTACCTTGGACATAGTCATAGTACCTTGGTCACAGAATCCAAGCGTGATGACACGGGTAGCTTGACTGTCAGATTTGACCGACTGTTGGCCTCTCAGTTTTGCGAGTTGGCAAACAGTGTTTCACAAATGACCATCAATACCGAACTGTGGGCATGTTAGTGACCCAGGAAAAATTTCGTTTCGTGTCCTTATGGATCCTCCTTCCTTTTCTGTTCGTGATTTTTGGTCGTCCTGCATATGAGATGATTGTCAGGCAAACTGGCAAACCTGCAAGACAGCGGGTCCGTGGCGCAGTGGGTTAGAGCGTTGGACTTCTGATCAACAGGTCGCGGGTCCGAGCACCGCGGGTGGTGCACCGCCTGGGGTTGGGTATGGCTGGCTGATGACGGCCAATAAGGTAGAAATGCCCATTCTATTCTCCCTCGTTTTTGTCAGGAAGCTGACTGCGCCTTCCCAATTCTATATGCTTTAAGAATGCTGATGAAATCAAAATCCCTTAACAAAGCTTTGGCATACTCTTGAAAAAGGCCTGGTTTCGAGCCTCAGGTGCCACCACATCTGGGGTTGGGCATGGCTGGCTGATGACGGCTAATAAGCCCAGAAATGGCCATTTTCATTCGGCCTTGTCCTTGCCGGTAACTTCATTCTGTCTATATCAATAGTCGCTATTTGGCTGCTGATTGGACTCGAGAGTGAGCCCCAAGACACAACGGACAAGTGGGCCCCTTTAATCGATAAGTGAGCGCTTATTTATAATTGTTAATATTCCCCACCAAAACCCGAAAGACAACAAGCCCTTGGCGCAGTGGGTTAGAGCGTTGGACTTCTGATCAACAGGTCGCGGGTCCGAGCACCGCGGGTGGTGCACCGCCTGGGGTTGGGTATGACTGGCTGATGAGCCAGAAATGGCCATTTCAGTCTCCCTTTCTCTGTCGGCCTTTTTCACATGCCCACATGACTACTAGCCGCTGTGCGGCTGTGCTGGCGGGGCTCGAGAATGAGCGCCAAGGCAGAACGGGACGAGTGAATCCTGTTAGTGATCGGTGCGCGTTCGTCAACGAATGTCATCAAATTTTCGCCCTATTCTCTCCGCATTTAGTTCTTATGGGGATACTGAACAGTCACAATTGATGTCAAGCGTCTCCTTAAAATCTCCTCTGCTCTCATCGAAATTAACTCTTTTTTTTACAATGACCCTACTTTTGTTTGCGTCCGTTGAAAGCCTCTTGCACACGGTTCCTTCGCCGGGGACGACAACAGGGGACTTGCAAAATCTTATAACTTTGCCACGGTCAAACAGTCTGCTCTGCAGCCGAAGAACTGTTACCGTATTCGGACTCTCTGACGCCGGTGAACGCCTCCCTTGAAACCGTTTTAGACGGACTCTGTACTGCAGAAGCCTTCTATGAATTCCCCGTCCAAGTACTGGACTCACCTTTGGTTCTCCGACAATCTTTCGGGACTGGGATCCGACTGGAGTGCCGAAGCACATTGCAAAAGGTATGCTGCAAATGCCGAAAAACTGCACGACTTTCCATGCCTGTTTTGGACACTGTCGCCTATTACCTTATTTCAATTTCCACGTTGCTTGACGCCTTAAAGTTAGCAGGAATCGTCAGTTGGAAGATTGATAACGACCTGTTACAGTCAAGATTATTCAGGAAGAAGCCCTGGGTCGATGAATATATTTTATTACTACATGCCAGTTATTGCTTCGAACTCGATGATCCAGTGCATCTTCAACGCCTAATTTTTAAGCACTGACTCAGCGATATATGCAATCGCTTTCCTAAAACCCCAAAAAAACGTTTCCACTGAGAGCAAGGCGTAATAATCTGGGAAAGTCAGTCTTTATCCAACTGCTATCTGATTATACAAAGATCAAATTTTGTGATACAACAAAATAGTGAGCTATACCACGAACAAGTGTACTTCATATCGTTTGCCTCTGAAACGCAGCTTGCCTTTTACCTGACGCCATTGCGATTTAGTTATAGAAAAGTGAATGTTGCCTGCAGTTGTCCAGTTTTGTTCTGCCAGCTGCGTGAACCACGTGCGCCACATAGCTTTCTGCACCTTGCTCAAAACAAAACTGTGGTGCAAACCTTCTCCTCTTCCTACTCCTCCCTCCCTCGTTCTAGATCCGCGTCAGCCTTGAAGGTGCATGTGGCCAAATGAACACCAATTGTTCTATTCGTTGCGGGGCTACTTCAGCAATCAGGCCTGGTAGGGTACAGTCCATAGGAGTGCCTTTAATTTGGTCGTATACCTGTCCATAAAAAGTGAAATAGGTTTTTAAGGCAGTCGTAGAAGTTCGAGCAGGTGTACGGATTTCAGGGTCTTGTCTCTCTCATAGCGTTCAGCCAGTAGTTGTTTCACAATGTCTATCGCTAAATGTTGCGGAATGGAGGTGAGGAATGGAACGACATCAAACGATACCGTGGATTCGCCTGGCTCTAAATTCCGGTGTTTTATGCGTTCAAGGGATTGAATCGCAGAAGCCACAGTTGTTGGTGAGCCTTCGGTCAGGTTTTGCTGACGCCTCTGACGAGCATACGTGTTTGATCAAATAAGCCCGTGCATTGTCCAAGTTTGTTTCCGTGTGCGTGTAGAGTGGAGTACGCATAGGGGAGACCTGGACTACACTGTTTTCTTGGCTATCCTCGTGTAGGCGCATGTGACCAAGTAAGCCCACACTGTGGCCAAATACCCGGTGGGCAGATAAAGCGCACGTGATGGTGGTTTGCCTGGGCACCTGACACTGGTTCTGCAGTCGCACAACGATGCCTTCAAGAGTGGCCGCCGCCGCCGCCGCCGCCACCGCCGCCGCCGCCACCGCCGCCGCCACCACCGCTGCCGCTGCCGCCAGTGTCGTTCCTTATCCTGACCGCTGCGAGGGTCGGGCAATTGCAGTAGTTTTTCGTGTGGGTTTTTTTTCGACTGCGCGTCCTACGCCCCCATCTGTCACAGTCAGCTTGCTGACGCCGAGCTTTCCGGCACTTTTGGGCCCAGCCCCTCTTCCCCCCGGCAAGAGGCGTGGTCACCGTATCCGCCACGCAGCAAGGGAGTATTTAAGCGTTGCAGGCAGCTGCATTCCGCGGTGCACCACGATCTTGATGTACTGAGATGGCCACTCGAATCGGCCTGATCCACCCCCACCCCATCCAATCCCCCCCACGGGATTGCATTGCACCCTCTCTGTAAAGTTGTTTAGGACAGCTGTACGTGCTTAGGGTCGTGGTCTTCGTTCAACTTGCCCTGTTTTCGGCTAGTGTGCTAGCAGTGGGTGCCCTAGTTATTGACCAAAAGGATTCACTATCCTGGGCGTTCACGCGACATAGTAGTCTTAGGCACAAGGCGTTAACATATATAAACCCCTTTTTCTCGTTTCTGCCCTGTGCAGTCCAGCTTTCCTGTGGCAACTGAGTCATGCTAAATGCCTTGCGAATTTTTCCCACGTCTTAAATAGTTTACCGCGGATGCTTGATTGCCTCGATCAAAATATACTACTTCTCCGTAGATCGAATTACTATGTGGATTCGTGAACCCGATCTAGTTGAATTCATACTGACAGTTGCTGTACTGAAATTCCGAAATGTGTTTTATGATTGGACAAGATTACATAATTAGGCCTCTAAGATTATTTTCTCACAGCATAATGCCAGCGCTGGAACAAACTTCCAGCCGGCTGCCTGCTGTAACCACACTAGATAGAAATGACCACATAAGTAGTATGCCTTTTTTCCCTTGATTTTCGACGCCCTTGTACATTCAGCTGTGTTTTATCGACAAAGTGCGCGCAAAAATATTCCAATGACAATCCATAAAACAGTGTATCAGTACATTTATGCTTGTCGCTTATAAAGTAACCAACCTGTCCCATCTCCATCGCGAAATGTTTATTAAAACTATACAACCGTCTTCCGAAAAATGGTGAGAAATGTGTACTTTTCCTCAGACGGAATGTATATGGCATCTAGTTTGGAAACCACGATTACAGGTTCAAAATTATTTGGAAATGACAAAAAGTTTTTAAAATCGAAAGGTAGATTTTCATCAAGTATAACATTTGAAGACGCAATTGGCTACCAACTGAGCACAAAGATTTTGTGCATGTTCTCTATGAAATATGTTTGAATTTATGGGAATCGCAAATCAGTGGGATAAATTCATATTACTTAAGCAGCCACTTTTTAGCGAGTTGGCTTTTGCAGGCGGCCGGAATGAAGGAATGAAGCCGGCATCCTGGCATGACTGAAATATCTTTGGATTATACTGCACCAAAAATAACCCTACTATACTATAACTATACTATAACTATACTATAACTATACTATAACTATAACTATACTATAACTATAACTATACTATACTATAACTATAACTATACTATAACTATACTATAACTATAACTATACTATAACTATAACTATACTGGAACTATAACTATACTATAACTATACTATAACTATACTATACTATAACTATACTATAAATAACCCTACTATACAGCACCATAAATAACCCTGCTATACTGCACCATAAATAACCCTACTATACTGCACCATAAATAACCCTACTTAAGTAAGCTGTTCCGATGGAAAACACGTTTCCGGATTGAAGTAACGTTTCGAGAAATCGCGCATCTACTTTACACATCTCAGATGTGCTGAACACACTTTACTCCTGAAACCATTAGAGGTTAGCTTCTACAATCAAATAAGCAGTTGGTAACCCCGCAAGGGTTCCTCTGCCTTGTTCCTGGACTGCCCCGCGCCCGATGAAGTCGGTTTCTTGTCCGAATGAACACCGCTAGGTTTGAAACTACTCCCTCTCAAACAGTTAACTCATGCGCTTATCAGGAGTCTGCGAAATGACTGTGAAGCGAATTCCACGAAAATGGTCTCGGAAAGATAACATTTAGTGATTATACTTCCGATTAAGGAGTTAAGGAGTCAAATGATGCATCGATGATTCTCTTTTATAACACTACAGGAATGGGCTTTCAGTAGCGTGTAGGAGCTTGTCAACAAGGTTTTCTTTGGCCATGAGCGATCGCGTCGTGCATGTGAACTCGTGTTTCCTTTCTGCTGTTTAGCTCCACAGAATACTTTTGAAGTCTTGCTGCTTACTTTTCGTAACCGAGTCCGTCTAAAGTTTTTCACGGCTCTTGTATTATTATTATTATTATTATTTTTCTATGTGTAGGAGAGGAACTGTAGGTCGATCTGTATCGCCCTTTTGAGAACCTCCGAGATGGTTAAGCCGGATCGTCTTCGCCTGTCACGCTCACTTCCCTACTGCCTCTCGAGCTTCACAGTTGAAGTGCCCGAATCCATTCCTGCCGGTCACAACGATACAGCCGCTGCGGTTGACATCTCTGCTGCTGACTCCGCTGACGCGCCGTCTGGAAATGTTCAAAAAGCTAAAACTCTCGCCCAGATGGCGTTGGAGTTCCAGACGCCCCTCGACGAATTCGAATCTGCTGCCGCCGGCCCTTCAACGCCAGTAACTTTGGAGAATTTTTTGAATTTACTCTTAGCAGTCCTTGAGAGACAGAGGCTTCGCCGTGGACGACCGGAAAACATCGAAGAGCTCACTCCTAAACAGGTACAATTGTTTTTGCATTTCAGAATTGCGACACAATACTTGTTACTATTTTAACTTATGGCGGTGGCCATCATCGCTAATGTAGTTGGCTTTAGGAGGTCTGTAGCCAAACCCTTCCGTACTCGGATTTTCACCATGCGTTTTCAGTGGACTTCAGTCGCCTCCAGCTCTAGATACTGAGTATTCTATCGAGCACCATGTCAATTGAAAGTCCAGTTGGCCACTTAAATCGCATTTTTACCGATCGCCCTGGACCATTTCCACTGACTGCAGTTTGAGGATCCTAACGGGAGCGTGCTTACTTTCTTCGCCTACCGCCGTACATTCTCTCCAAATCACCTTCTCCAATACTCGACAGTTTTCTTGCTTGTAAAGAATCGCCTCTTTCACGGCGATATCTTTTTTTACACATTGGAGGCCTATGAGACGGCGGTTATTTAACAAAAAATCATGCTTCCTCTATTCCGGTTTTTACTCCTAAGATACTTCCGACGGTACAATAGCAAATCTTGCTCATCAGCCTTTCTTTCGGTGATACCGTCGCTCTCACAGCGCTTCACTAGGCATTTCTGGGGAATGTCGAATACCCAATTCGCAAAGTCGAAGTCTGTTCGACCACCGGAACAATTTGCTCATAATTCTAAACTTTCAAACTCTCACAGGAGTCCACTTTCACAGATATCAGCAAGAACAACAAACCATGCGACACTTATAGGGGGTACAAACCAATCAATGACACAAGTCTGGACGTGACTGCGCAGGGCTCTGTGCAACGGTGCCCAATCGATACATCGATTGATTAAGTTACCATCCGTGAACCAGGATTAAATCAATTCTTGACTCGTCTTGTTTCCGACGTGGGCACTTATCTTGACGGCTGCGAAGTTCAGCTCATGGCCCGTTTCATAGGTGTTAGCAGCAACTTGCGATAAGTCGTTGCCCTGTGCACCGCCAACTGATGTTCACGCCTACGCGACCCCAGCGTGCGTTCAGTCTGGCCTATGTAATTACAAGGACAATTTATGCACCAGGGTGCGATACACTACCCAAGATTGGTCTTTTAGGTTTAGTCGGTCTTTGATTTTCATCATCCTGCTGCGCATAGTAACTTTAGGCCGGTGTGCAAAAGCAACACCTAATCCGGTAGCAATGCGCGCAGTCGTTTCTCAGATGTCCTTAATGAATGGCAGAGCGTGTCATATCCTTGCTTGTGTTCCTGATAGGGTCCTCCGAAGTCGAACGCATAGGCATCGGCTTACAAACGCTTTCTGATAACCATTTCGCATAAATTGATCGCGGAGCGTTCTGACCTCGCATACCTTTTCCTCCGGCTTACTGCAATGGGTCTGAATCCGTTTGGAGAGCTGTGATGGTGAGCCACCGGGTGGTTGTTGTGAAAACTGTTAAATTGTGTGGTGTTCGTTGCCTTCCTGTAAACCGTCGCCCCAAGTTCGCCGTTGTAATTTCGTTTGACGAGGACATCAAGGAACGGTAGCGGTTGTTCTTGTGAATTTTATTTCATGCAAAATTCCATGGGGAATAGAGTTAACGGAATGGACAAGAACGCAATATGCGACCGAACTCAGGGAACAAAATATAGGTTAGCGCGTAATACGCAACCGTACTACATGCCAACCTAATCCCAACTCTATCCATTGTGTTCGTTAGGGTTAGCGTTCGTTTTCGGGTTAGTAGAGTCACACAATATTTCCTTGGCCATTTGAGGACCGTCAAATGACAACTGTGCGAGCGGCGACTATAAGGACACTGCGACTGTTTCAAAACGCATCCATTTTACTTTGAGAAAGAAAGATCGTGCAGAGCGGGCCTCATTCTTACTTCCGTCAAGTCTTCGTAAAAAATGGGTCAGATCAGCTAAGAATGACGTCGCGCATAGTAGTCGGCGCGATTTAACGCCACCGGATCTCGCAAGCCACATACTTGTCGGGGTAACAAACTGTTATGCGACCCTACGAACCCGGCAAGGAATTCTAACCCTAACGAAAACAATGGATAAGTTTAGGATTAGGTTGACGCTCTCCTTTTACTTCATTTAGCCTCACCCATAAAACCCCTATTACCACTGATCCCGTAATATTCGCTAACCTATCCTTTGTTTCCCTGATTTGGGTCACATGTTGCCTTTTTGTCGGTAAATGGTTAAAGTTAGGGCTAAGTTTAGGGTTAAGGTTAGTGTTAGTGCGTTAATTCTGGTGATCTCATAGGATTATTTTGTTTTGGTAGAATGAAGTTAAGCTGTACTGAGAATATCGAACGCCAACTCAACCAGCGGCTCGTTTCTTTTAAAAAATTGGAGTTACCACTCAGTATCAGCCTTTTTCTGTTGCCGTTTCCGCTTAATTGTCCCTTGCTCTTGAGTTACATTCTGAATCCCTCTTTTAACGTCGACCGTGTGATAGTCCAGACACATGAGCTTCTCCTTTCTGCTCTTTTTGAAGCTTATCCAGGAGAAGGCTGACCTCCAGAAGAGCCTGCTTTACTTCGAAAAGGTCCACGGTCGTCCGTCTGATTCAAACGAAAGGCGGATCATGAAGCCCCTGTACGATCGCTACCGCCATGTGCGTCGCCTGGTCCGTTGCATGCAGAACTCAAACCGGACCAAGTCCCTCAGTCTTTACCACTCCAAAGACAACGCTGTCCCCACCATTCTTACCACCTCCACACACTCTAACACTCCAGTCACCGGGCTTCCTATTGAACAGGGCTCATCACCTCGTCCGAGTGCTGCAGAAGTCATCCACGCGGAAGCTCACACCTGCGATACCATTAAGATCGATGTGGAGGCTGATAAGAGCTCGACATTGGACGCCTCCGCTAGCGAAAGTACACTCAAAAACCTCGCCAAGACAGAGGTACCCGAGACGGAAACGGGTATGCTTATGGACACCTCGTCCTCACTGCTAAAGTAAGTGTACATACCACTGACCTAACCTCTGTTGGTCCAAAGTAGTGCTAGTTTTGTTTACGTAGACTTACTAATACTAGTTTTTGAACTCACCACAACTGACCGTATGTCATCGAGGGATAGTGCGACTCAACTCCCATGTCAAATTACCAGGTCTTTGGAATGGCCATCTGTCTTCCCCTCACCTCGTATTCTTCTAATTGACTATCACCACAACGGCAACACCGATCCGGGGGGGGGATATGGGGTTGGATAAATGATCCCGCGTACGGGCTCTCTCGCTGGATGCTGAATCGACCTACTTACTTGATTCGGTGACTTTTCATTTTGTTATGAACCCACGGCGTCCCTGACTGTTGGTTGAATTGAACCTTTGAGACGTGGCCAACAGCGAAAACCGACAGATTTTCTCGCTTTTGTGAAGTGCCTCAAGTATACGGAAGACAGCAGCCATGCCTCTTAACCATAGGTAAAGCTATCAAGCGCATATTCGTTGATTTTGTCTGTTGACGAATCTCACGACGAGGCTATAAACAGTTGCATCTACGCCTAAGAAGCCTGTGCTGAAGTCGTATGTCTACCGGTCATTGTCCGGGTGGTGGTATGAAATAACTCAAGGATGCCCAGCTGTAGGTCACCACCACGATCGCCAAGCCGCCACGGCATAGAGTTACTATTTGTATTGCGAAACTATTGAGCCGTTTTTTCGTTTTTACGCTATTTCCTCTCGAGTTCAGCTTACGGGATTCGGTGATTTGCGTCGTACGTGACCGCTTTCGTTGTCGAGGTATTATGAAATGAGGACCGTATTTTTTTGAAGAGTGGCCCGAAAATGTGGCTTTTCCAGTCTCAACGATGAAGTACTCGCTCTCCACCATACGTTGACCGTTTATTTTATCTTGGTGATAATATAACTCCGCTGGGTTACATGGTAAATCATACTGATAGAACAGGTATTGACATAAAGCCCAGACATGTGGTTTACCGATTTTATGCCGCTGCATGACGCAGTTGCGAAGGGTTCGGCTCGGCAGTGGATCTCCTAGCGTTCCCCTTCCGACCTCCATTTCCATAGTTAACGTAACACATAAAATGTTAGAGAATTCGCAAGGAACTGCCTATAACACAGAAAGCCGTTTAACATGGGCTCCGAAAATTTCAGTACACTAAACAAACCGTCGTTCGTAAAAAGGAAACATATGCTAGTTTATAGATTATTACTTATTAGCTAAAAGTCTTTTTTTTACCAGAAGCCCAAATTCGTAAAAGAGGTATGTCACAAGCCACTTATATAAGGTTAATTGTCAGATTAAATAGGACGAGAAGCGCATCAAAAAGATAGTATAGTAAAAAAGTAATAAATGCAAAATATTTGTACTGGGTTGGTTGCCGATGCATAACTGTAGTACCGTCTTAGGAAGAATAGCATTGCCGACGAAGAAAAGGGAGACTGGAATGACCATGCCTGGCTTAATAGTCGTACTCAGCAAGTTATACACAACTGCAGTTTTTACAACCCTTGAGGTTCGAACCCGAGGTATAACAGGACCCGCAGCGCGATCGGCGAGTGTCCCAACCTCAATAGTAGGTCTTCCAGGCATGGAGACGGTGAAATTGATCTGTGGTCTAGTTTATTGAGCACAAATCCAGTGTACCTCGCTTTGAGGGCCATTTATGGCTCGCACCAATTGCGAGGATAGTTTCGATGATACTGAGGCCTGGGTGTTGGCAGGAATGAGAATTGGTTGGAGGTCGCAAACAGAGGGAGTTTTCTCGTAAGCGCACTATCTTGCACAATTATGGTGTCCATTTACCTCTGGTGAATGCTGTTATAACCAAAGGCATCCTCCACGATGTTGACGAAAACCTCGTTCACCGTCGTTGACTGCCATCAGGCTCACTCAGCGTATTCAGTCTTTTCGGAACTGTTGGCTGTCGACAGTTATTGAATGTTTTAACGCGTTCTTGTAGGAAGTATTTCCCACGTATGACCACCTAGTCTCCCCGTTTGTAGGTAATTTTGCAAAAGTAAATACACTCACAGAGTGGATTTTGATGACTGACGTAGTTAGCAAACAAAAAACGCCCTCTAATCAACCTTTTACGTCAAATAGCCTTGTCACGGTCTTTTGCAGGTGAAGGCGAAGCCTCATCTCTTTTCTAATGCAAATGCTCCCCATGAAATAGCCTTGCCGGGCGTTTTTTATGCCTCAGGGGGGGAGGGTAATATGTCATCTTGCTTACTCGTGGACAGTTTTAGTCCGTGCTGTTTATTTCAAGCGTTGTTCTCCTAAATAATATGCCACAGAATGACCTTAGTGAGGTCGGAAGTAATCGCCAATTAATCACTCGCCTCCCGTTGGCTCCTACTTTCCACTTCCGTTTGACGTCGATGGTGGATAAAAATAGTTTCGGCAGCATTATTGTAAGGCAGGGTAAAACAGGCTATTTTCGGCCAATCTTATCACACGGTTTTTTGTGGCACAAAATACCACTAATATACGGACCAAAATTTCCAAGAATGCACCCAATTTTCGCTTTTAAATGAAATGTGCGATTTTTCACACCTCGACTCGTCTTCTTTTCATGAACAAAATCCTAGCTTTTATGTGAGCTTTTCTCGCTTTTATTAGTGGGCTGGCACAGTATTGCGTGCACCAACATGCTGTCTTGTCCTATGACTCTGCACAGCCTAGTCAACTACCCAGATGTCAGTTTTTACCCAAAAATATCTTGCTTTTATCGTTAGATTGGCTTTGGAGCAAATCCTCCTTTTGCGCCTCAAATCTAATGAGAAACAATAATGCTGGCCCTGCTATTCTCTATATTTATGTTCTTTATATATATAGACGGGTTGGTGTCACCAACTTGAAAATTTACGAGTAAAACTCCATTTCCCGAAGAGCATTTTTCTTTTCATTATACTATCTCGGGATGCAAACCACCTCTGTTATTCACATATATATATATATATATATATATATATATATATATATATATATATATATATATATATATATATATATATATAATAAAACAAGTGCGTAACACTCACTAATGTGGTAAGGATCTCACTCGATCCCATTTGTCCGCCCGCCAGTTACCTACCGGCGATAAACGAACGTTGTGTCGACACATATAGCAAATGTTGCTAAGAGTGCAACAGGCAAGACGCAGACAGCTGTTTCACGGTCATTTACCGATCATCAGTACATCATATGCCTTGTGCAGTGAGGTACATAAACAAGCCAAACAAGTGCGTAACACTCACTAATGTGGTAAGGATCTCACTCGATCCCATTTGTCCGCCCGCCAGTTACCTACCGGCGATAAACGAACGTTGTGTCATACGACACATACCATATATATAGCACAAATATGTTGCTAAAGAGTGCAACAGGCAAGACGCAGACAGCTGTTTCACGGTCATTACCGATCATCAGTACATCATATGCCTTGTGCAGTGAGGTACATAAACAAAGCAAACAAGTGCGTAACACTCACTTATGTGGTAAGGATCTCACTCGATCCCGATTTGTCCGCCCGCCAGTTACCTACCGGCGATGAAACGAACGTTGTGTCATACGACACATACCATATATATAGCACAAATATGTTGCTAAGAGTGCAACAGGCAAGACGCGAGATAGCTGTTTCACGGTCATTACCGATCATCGGTACATCATATGCCTTGTGCGGTGGGTACATAAACAAAACCAAACAAGTGCGTAACACTCACTAATGTGGTAGGATCTCACTCGATCCCATTTTGTCCGCCCGCCAGTTACCTACCGGCGATAAACGGGCGTTTGTGTCGTAGGACGCATACCGTATATATAGCACAGAAATATGTTTGCTAGGTGCGGCAGGCGAGATCGACGAGACGGCTGTCGCGGTCGTTACCGATCATCGGTGCGTCATGTGCGCGTGCGGTGAGGGTGCATAAATAAATGAGCAAATTGCGTAACGCTCATGGTAAGGATCTCACTTGGTCCATTTATTCATCCATGATTTACCTACCGGCGATGAAACGAATATTGTCATGGGACGCATACCATATATATGGCACAAATATGTTTGCTGGGGTCGCAACGAATGAGACGCGAACAGCTGTTTTGCGGTCATTACCGATCATCAATTATATGCAATGCAGTGGTGCATAAACAAATGAGCAAATTGCGTAACTTACTCACTTGTAAGGATCTCCACTTCGATCCATTCGCCAGTTACCTACCGGCGATGGAAGCGAACGTTATTGATCATGGGACACATATATATAGCACAAATAATGTTCTTTAAAGAGTTAACAGGTAGGACGCGAACCAGCTGTTTCACGGTCATTACCGATCATCAGTACATCCTTATTGCGGTGGGGTACATAAATAAATAAACAAGTGCGTAACTTCCTAATGTGGTAAGGATCTCCGATCCATTTGATCCATACCGAGTTACCCTACCGGCGATAGGCAGACGGATTATTGATCATGGGACATGCCATCATATAGCACAAATATGTTTGCTAGAGTGCAACAGACAGAGACGCAGACAGCTGTTTCACGGTCGGTACCGATCATCGGTACATCATGCGACGGTGAGGTGCATAAACCAAACCAAATAGGTGCGTAACCTTTCTAATGTTGTTAAGGATCTCCACTCGATCATTTATTCGCCAGTTACCGGCGATAAACGAACGTTATTATTCATGGGACACATACCATATATATAGCCTGCGATAACAACAAGAGTGCAACAGGCAAGACCTCGAACTTGGCTGTTCGATTAAATTGTTACCGATCATCAGTACATCATATGCGATGCGGTGAGTGCATAAACAAAACAAGTGCGTAACTTCACTAATGGTAAGGATCTCGATCCCATTCATATGATTTACCGGCGATAGAGCGAACGTTGTATCATAGGACACATACCATATATATAGCACATATGGTGCTAAAGAGTTAACAGATAGGGCAAGACGAAAACGACTTCACGGTCATTTACCGATCATCGGTACGTCATATGCGGCATTGCGGTGAGTGCATAAACAAAACCAAACAAATTGCGTAGCCTTTCACTAATGTGGTAAAGGATCGCGGTCGATTCATAAAGTTACCGGCGATAAACGAACGTTGATGTCAAGGGTTAAAATACAGTATATAATGGGTTAACTAGGCCAATCGACGCTACATATAAGAGGATTCACAGGCGAATTGAGATAGAAAAGATGGTGGCTCAATTTTAAAAGCCCGCCAGTAGTTGAATCCGGTAGTTGATGTGGCATTTTGATGGGGGCGGTGACTCGTAAACGTAGACTCTCATAATGGATGTCCAGGTCAACATGGCGAGTTGATACTGCCCGCACAGGAGTAACCAGGCTCTCGAGGGAATTCTCTCGCTTCTTTTGTGTTGGCCATGGTGACGACCTCAATTTCATCCCAATTGAATCGATGGTCACACTCGAGTGCGTGCGCAAAGACGAGGGACAAAGGGTCTCGGTGCGGACGGATAGTTTGTTTTTCATTAATGCGGGTGCCCAGGCGTTGACCCGTATGCCCATTATGCACACAAGAGCAATTTGCGCATGGGATGCGGAGAGTAAATTACGTTGTTTTGTTGATTTGGGGATGCGAGCCTCGTGTAGAATCGCCACGGTATTCACCTGAACACCAAACTGAAGATGTACAAGGCCTTCCGTCTTGAAGACACTCTTTGGAGCTAGACCTGGACCGTCTACTCCGAACCAAGCCAGGAGCTTAATCGCCTTCCATCTCAACTGCCTCCGCAGAAACTGAGAGATGGCAAGAAAGGATCCCCGACATATAAGTCCTTGAGCGGACCGGAATCCTCAGCATACACGCAACGCTGAGGCAAAGTGCAACTGTGATGGGCAGCCACCTGAAAAGAATGGATGACGAGCGACTACCCAAACGGCTGTTCTACGTAGACGTCGTTACGGGTGCGCACGCCAACGAGGGTAAAAACGACCTGCATCAAGGACGGTGGCAGCATATGATGAAATGAAACCGACAAGGAATAGGGGGCCGGAATGGCCATTTCTGGCTTATAAGCCGTCATCAGCCAGTCATACCCAATCCCAAGGGTGGCACACCTGGGATTCCGAACCACAACTTGGTATTTGGAGTCAAACGCTCTACCATTGAGCCACGGGCTCGTTTGTTTTGTCAGTTATGATCGGGAATATGATGATAGTGTGGGGCTCACCGATCTGCTTAAGGAACATG